>CM042262.1:19920762-20155762 GCA_023566225.1 Romanogobio albipinnatus | reverse complement strand
GATATATAATATAATGATATAATATTATTATGTGTGTTTTAAGGGTTTTGCCTTTTTATTTCATTTTACAGGCCAGCATAGTTGCTCCGTTTGAAAGAAAAGTACTGAAGACCGGACTTTGCTTGACAGATCACATTCCTTATACATGAGGTGAAGATGACCTGGCCTGCCTATTAGCACATTTCCTCACATACAGTTTTTTGGTGGGTAAATTTACCAAATTAACCAAAATGTACGGAAGTTCACGCTCTGTGAGCAAAATGGACAGTAATCACAGTGGGGGTAGAAACAACCAGAGCAACTCGGGTCGCTCGCCACGACTGCCTCGGTCACCCCGCATGGGCCACCGTCGCACCAACAGCATGGGGGGCAGCGGCGGAGGCCCGGGTGGCTCTGGAGGCAAGACATTGTCCATGGAGAATATTCAATCTCTCAATGCCGCCTACGCCACGTCAGGGCCGATGTACATGAGTGACAACGAGGTCGCAATTGGCACCTCATCTGACGTCCCTAAGAGCGGAGTAGCTACGGGACGCTTTGGAGGCAGCATTCCCTATGGGGTCCGGGGAACGGTTACAGGCAGCACACCTGACATGGCCATGGTGCCGGCAGTGTCGACCGACTCTATGGGCTTTGGAGGGGAGATCCATGCAGCTTCAACCGTTCCCCACTCCCTACGTCAGGCGAGGGACAACACCATCATGGAGCTCCAAGCCCAGCTCAAGGAGGTGCTGAGGGAGAACGAGCTCCTTCGGAAGGATATCGAGGTGAAGGAGAGCAAGCTCAGCTCCTCCATGAGCTCCATCAAAAGCTTCTGGAGCCCAGAGCTGAAGAAGGAACGTGCGCTGCGCAAAGATGAGGCGTCCAAAATAGTAGTGTGGAAGGAGCAGTATCGCGCAGTGCAAGATGAGACACAGGTGAGTACATCTGGCAGGATATGATTGTTTTTTAATAAGTGATCATTTATTGCTCATCGGAGAGTTGTTTCGTGGATTAAAGCATGTGCTTAAAGGAATCTAGATTTAAATTAATATCCTAGATCAGTACTAAAAGGCACTATCTATAAAAGTTCTTCTATCTAGAAATAGATTTACACTGATACATTTTGGATAAGTGCCTCCCATTTTGCATACTTTTATAAGTAGTGCAAGTACTGTGTTCACACTGAAAAGTAGCGAGGTGTAGTGTACAAGTACATGGATGATGTACTTCATCAACAAAAAAGGGCAGAATTTGTAGCATACTACCATCAAAGTCCCTTTCAAGGAAAATCTTGATAATTCGCCGGGCATATTTGCAACGCCTCCAGGCAGCTATTTCGGCATCCAAGACCAAGTCCTATCTATTTGAATGGGGAAATCCTGAAATCTCAAAAACTGCTTGGCAAACTCACAATTAAATAACATATTTCAAATCAGCAACAAAATCTGACATGAACTGTCCTATAAACGTTGTCTCTTTTGCTCAAATAGCGCTAAAAAAGCTTATTTTTCAGGCTAGACGAGCCTATGCTAAGCACGAGTCTCAGGTTTCTATGGGAACCGGAGCTTCTTAAGGCAGCTGCAGTGACAAAATGGATCATTACACAGCGATTGGCTCTTTTACTTAAAAGGCGGGATGTATTCCATCATATTGCGCGTTGCAGTTTCTCCCATTCATAACTAAAAGGAGTGAACCGTCTTTCTATATCTATAGTCTTTGCTACCATACAGCTCTTCTTATGGCAGAAATGGTAATAGTAATATGCTAGTATGCTATTCCGAATTCAACAAAAGAGTGGAACTTTAATGTGGATGCTTTATAGCTTTAATGTTTGCTGAAATAAGTTTGAGTTGAAGTACTAAAATTGCTCAAATGGAAAATAAATAAATAAATAACGCTGTATAGAAATATAAAAAACTAAAAACGAATAAAATGAGAAAAGCACATACATTTTTTTTATGAAACTTAAACTGAGTAAATGCTAATAAATACTAATATATATATATATATATATATATATATATATATATATATAAACACACACAGGTAAATAATACTAAAATACTAATACTTAATACTAAAAATAATTACAATATTAGGGATACAACTTATTTGCACACACACACATTATATATATATATATATATATAGTCACTATACCCATACTATTTATAGTATAGTACTTCATATAGTATGCATGTTTTAGTATGCACAGAATACAGAATATAAATATGCATTATGCAGAGCACACTGTGCTTGGTAGTGTAATATCTGTTATATCAGACATGCTTTTTATCCCAAAAATATGCAAAATTTTGAGATTTTTATTTGAGCAGGACATCACTAGCTTAATGTGACAACAGCTTATGCTACAATTTAAAATGTTCATCTTCATAATGCGTATTGTCATGCATGCTATTTTTAAAATAGTATACTATGTACTGATCAGTATTCAGTAATCAGTGCAATTGTTTTCCATTCCAAACACTGCCCTGAAATGCATGTGTCAGGTAGAACTGACAAACTAGTTAAGACCAGCAAACCATCTTAGGCTGGGTATAACTATTTATAGACACATTTTCAATGCATCAACGCATTTTCATAGATTTATAGGAGTGAGAATTGCGTGATTAAAGATCCAGCTTGTCTTCAAACGTGAAGGAAAAGTCTACCTCCGCTGTGAAGTGACGCTAATGGCCAATCCTGAAATGGACATCCTGGTCCTGCTGTGTGCGGCTCACTGCACTGCCTGAAATCCTGCAAGCCACAATATGCTCGATGAGCAATACATCTGAGCTAATTAAGAATGAAAACTCTGTTTTCAGATATTCAGTGGTCCTTTTAAAAGTAAGATGCTAAGATGGGTTTTGGTAGCAGTGACAGTGGCATAGTCCTTCATCTATGTTGCATTTGAAACACTCCCTTTATTTGAATGATTAGCATCAAACCATGATTCACTGCAACATGGCTGTCATGACAGATTTCCAGACGATGGGGCGTACAGCACTAAGCTAATGACAGCTTGGTTATTCACTAGCAAAATCAGCATTATCACGCTCCTCACATCATTCGCTTGAGATTGAAATTAACACACGAATCATCAGAGAGCTCGGATTCTTAGTATGTGTTATTTGGTGATTTTTGGCAAGTAGTTTTGTGCCTGTTGGGCTTAATGAGATCTTACCATCATATATTATGTCATAGTTGTGTATGTGTATTATTGGAAAATTTTTATAATTACTGTTGTTTGGTCGCCTTTTGGCTGCCATCAAGTTTGCAATATAGTTACGTGGATGAATTTAGAGTAAAGATGAGTGTGAGATGACAAAATTAGCACACATTCATTTTTTTTCATTTTAAGTGCATGGTGGATTGTAGATAGATGTAGGTAGATCACCACAAAATGAAAATGGACACACTTGTATCTTGTGTAGCACAAAAGTAATGTTTAAAGAATTGTATTGGTTGCTGTTTAGATGGTCAGTGAATTTTAAGCTTCAAAATATGGTAACACTTTACAATTAGGTTTCATTTGTTAACTTTAGGTAATGCATAACTAACATTAAGCAATACAGTATTTATTTATCTTTGTTAATATAAATTAATAATTTTAAGCTGTTATTCACTGAAAACCCACTCTAGAGCTCATTGACAAATTAATTAATCTTTTTTTTTGTTGTCAGATCTTTTCAATTATTCTCTTGATCCAGTTCATAGTACCAGTTTTAATGATTTGTTCAGAAATAAGACTGACCCGGTTCTTGAGTTCAACTAAGCAAGGTCAAGGGGAAGAATATCAGTGAATAACGACTAAAATTTTCAATTTTAGAATATTTTTAATATTTTATTTACAGTTTTCATTTTCATTTGAGTAATTTTGTTAAAAAATATTTTTGCTTCATTTTATTTATTTAGTTTTAGTGTTTTTAGTATTCAACGTACACATATTTATTTAAGTTAGTTGGCAAGGCAACTAACTTAATATTTAATTTAATATTTGTATTTTTATTATATTTCATCTTTATTTCAATCACCAAAAACAATGATTATATTTTAGTTAACAATGACAACACTGACATATATTTTTATGATGCCTTCAATCCTGAAAGCCTCAGTCTCTATTAATTGTAATTGCATGGAAAAGAGCAGAATGTTACAGGCGGGACTAAAACCTGCATCATCCACATTAGCAGAGTGCAACATGTTACATAGTTGTAGTAGTGACAAATGAGATGCTTACATCACAACTGTTCTCAGTAATTACTCATGTTACTGCTTATATGAAAGATGATACTATAGATTGAACTGCATTCACTGATGAATGAAGAAATGTTTTTTGTGGGATGCTTTTATAAATAATAGGATAATAGCTGATAAACTATGACATGAAACCGATAACCTTGATTTCTTGGCTGTTAAGTCTCTCTTATATCAGTTCCAAAATCTACCAACAGCTAATGTCTCTAAACATTCAAATATATTGGAATGATTTGTGAGTAAATTATTCTCTTGTCCATCACAGCACCTGCAGACAACTGTGCAGGCGCTGCAGGCTGAGCTGCGTATCCAGCGTGACTTAAATCAGCTTCTCCAGCCACCTGGGGAGCCGCTGGCCTGTGAGCCCAGCGAGGAGCAGGAAAGGCAAGCGCGAGAGCTGTTCTTGCTCCGCCGTACCTTGGAGGAGATGGAGGTTCGCATGGAGACCCAGCGGCAGACGCTAGCTGCTCGCGATGACTCCGTCAAAAAGCTCCTGGAGATGTTGCACAGCAAGGGACCCTCGGCTAAAGCCAATGAAGAGGACCATGAGCGCACACGTCGCCTCGCAGATGCGGAGATGCACGCACACCACCTGGAGAACCTTCTAGAACAGCGTGATAAAGAGCTAGTGGCTTTGAGAGAGGTTTGTGATAACTGGAGTTAAAAATACAAATGGCAAAATATGAAAATTATAAAATATAAAAAAAAGACCTGTTTACATGAATATGAAACAAAAAACACACACACATTCATATATATATATATATATATATAGGCACTATTCTTGGAAAGTGCCACATACAATCAAATGCAGTGAATTAAAGCAGAAAGTCTATTCTCTCTTCGTGCACCATTATACAACACTCAGTCACATAATGACAGCATCTATTCTCCTCAAAGCAAAAAAAAAAGTAGGATACTTAATTGAACTAGATAGCAGGAGAGTCTATTTGTACTTATAATAGAGTACAGCTCCTGCAATGTGATGGAGAATTCAGCCAAAACTAAACAGTGCTGTTCTCCCTCAAGGTATGACGACATATCTGAGAGCTCTATTTCTGGCACTGGTGTGAAGGAAGTGCCAACCATGTGTCTTTAATTGCAGGAGCTGCATCGTCGCCTCGAGGGGACGCCAGAGACTACGAAAACCAAAGCTCTTCAGACTGTAATTGAGATGAAGGTAGCACTTAAGCTCCTATTTTAATGAATGTGTTAATCGGGTTACGTATGATGACAGGAACCACGTTTTTCTTTTGCCTATCTGTGCATTAAAAGCACATACATACTGATGTAAAATATCAAACAATATTTTGTACTGTACTATTATAAAGCTTAAAACCCTTTAGCACACTTTTAAAAAGAGAAATAATATACTTTAAAAGAATATACTTAAGTGTGAATTGAATTGAATTGAGTGTTTTCGGACACTTAATTGCATGTTAATTGCAATTTAATGAAAATACATGATAGTTGACATTTTAATTAAAAGCAATTAGCTTTAACTTAATTAAATCAACTTTAGAGTGCTTTTTTGACACACTTAAGTACATCTTAATATATAATTTCATAATTACAAATATAGGTAAAGTGAATGTATTGACAAATAGAAATTTCTATTGAAACGTTCATGTCATGTATTGCAATATATTTCTAATTACACATTTGTAACGATGTAGTTGCAATTAAATACATTTGAAATATACTGACTTTAAATGATATGTTGCATAACAAAACAGTTAAAATTATAATCAAGTAATTTACATATCCTTTACTATGTGAGTAAACACTTCAAAGTAAGTGTATTTCTTTAAAGCATGGCAAAAATGTATTAAAACATTATTTAAATTTAAATGGTTTAAATATACATTACATACTTACTACTTTTAATGTGACATTATTACAAAGTGCACTTTTTAACAGTGTACTTAAGTTGCTTAAGAAACATACTCTTAAGTACACTTAAGTGGCCTTTTATTTCAATAATGTTATATTATCTGCAAATATAGTTTTTTAAAAACATACTTTTAGGATTTGAATTCCACTACAAGTGCACATTCAATTCAATTAAGAGCACTTTTTTCACAAGAGTAGTAAAGCAAAAAATGACGATTCTGTCATTATTTACTCATACCCTCAGACCGAAGAGTCCCGGGACATGAACAGTGTTCAGAATATTACATGATCTCTCTTGGTCACACACATGACTTGAAAACACACCGGTGTGATTTTCTTTTTTTCTGTCGGTGATGTTAGGCAGGATGTATGTTTCATATAATGGAAGTAAACACTGACTAAAAATGGCACAGCAGAAAAGTAGCATTAAAGTAAACCATGCAACTTGTGTAATATATATTCCAAGTTGCATATTGAAATTTGGCACATTGTGATTGGTTGACATTATTGACATCAAACCTATGACGTGTCTCAGGATTCTCAGATCGGTTCTCTAGAGCGGGGTCTCAGAGAGCTGGAGGACCAGGTCATGATGCTTCGATCCAGTAGCATGCTCAGCTGTGAAGAACGGCAAGAGGAGGCCAAGCAGATGGAGGTCTACCGCAACCACACCAAGTTCATGAAGAACAAGGTACTGCATGGTCTGCTTTAGAAGAACAGGATTAGTCTCACATATGAATAACAAATGTCGAATAATTATTTTATTTAGATGGACCAAGTTAAGCAAGACCTTTCCAGGAAGGACACCCAGCTCCTCGGCTTGCAGACCAAGCTGGAAACCCTGACTAACCAGTTCTCTGACAGCAAACAGCATATTGAAGTGCTCAAAGAGTCTCTGACTGCCAAAGAACAACGTGCTGCTATTCTACAGACAGAGGTAGTAGAGCACACCAGTGGTTAGTCTTCACTCATCAAACCGTCAGGTTCTCTGACCACTGCGCACAACTGTTTTGCAGGTGGATGCTCTGAGGTTGCGTCTGGAGGAGAAGGAGACCACGTTAAACAAAAAGAGTAAGCAAATCCAGGAAATGTCTGAAGAAAAGAGCACACTCAACGGAGAAATCCATGATCTGAAGGACATGCTGGATGTGAAGGAGCGTAAAGTCAACGTCCTTCAGAAAAAAGTGAGTGCTTGATTCAACAATGCAAATAGTCTTTATTTTACATTACAGGAAACCGTTGATAACAATGAACAAAATGTTCTCTTATTACATGTGTCACCCATCCACTATGCTTATAAATACAGAAGTTACAAAATTTGTACATGCCATACATAAAAATACAAAAATACAAGAACCTAATAATACAATTAATACTGTTTTAATACTGTTAAACTGATTATTAAGTGTATGTGTATATATATATATATATATATAGTAAAAAATAAATAAACACAACAACAATACAATAATATCTAAAATAAAAGTAAAAAAGAAAATTAAAAATGAAAAGAAAAACGATAAAAAATAAACAACAATATTACCACTACTAATAATAATAATAAAACACAAAGAAAAATGTATTAATTCATAAAAAAATACAAATGAAGGTTATTCTAACTTATTCTGTCTCCTAGGCTAATATTCTTGTTCCCTATATAACTTTAATAAAGAACAAAAATAAGAAAGACAACAAAAACAATCCTGAGTAAAATGACTTCCATAATACAACGATTTAATAATAATTTTCACCAAAATAGCACAGTTATTACTAATTTACACTCACCTAAAGAATTATTAGGAACATCTGTTCAATTTCTCATTAATGCAATTATCTAATCAACCAATCACATGGCAGTTGCTTCAATGCATTTAGGGGTGTGGTCCTGGTCAAGACAATCTCCTGAACTCCATACTGAATGTCAGAATGGGAAAGAAAGGTGATTTAAGCAATTTTCCAGTAAGGTTGTTGGTGCCAGACGGGCCGGTCTGAGTATTTCACAATCTGCTCAATTACTGGGATTTTCACACACAACCATTTCTAGGGTTTACAAAGAATGGTGTGAAAAGGGAAAAACATCCAGTATGCGGCAGTCCTGTGGGCGAAAATGCCTTGTTAATGCTAGAGGTCAGAGGAGAATGGGCCGACTGATTCAAGCTGATAGAAGAGCAACTGACTGAAATAACCACTCGTTACAACCGAGGTATGCAGCAAAGCATTTGTGAAGCCACAACACGCACAACCTTGAGGCGGATGGGCTACAACAGCAGAAGACCCCACCGGGTACCACTCATCTCCACTACAAATAGGAAAAAGAGGCTACAATTTGCACAAGCTCACCAAAATTGGACAGTTGAAGACTGGAAAAATGTTGTCTGGTCTGATGAGTCTCGATTTCTGTTGAGACATTCAGATGGTAGAGTCAGAATTTGGCGTAAACAGAATGAGAACATGGATCCATCATGCCTTGTTACCACTGTGCAGGCTGGTGGTGGTGGTGTAATGATGTGGGGGATGTTTTCTTGGCACACTTTAGGCCCCTTAGTGCCAATTGGGCATCGTTTAAATGCCACGGCCTACATGAGCATTGTTTCTGACCATGTCCATCCCTTTATGACCACCATGTACCCATCCTCTGATGGCTACTTCCAGCAGGATAATGCACCATGTCACAAAGCTTGAATAATTTCAAATTGGTTTCTTGAACATGACAATGAGTTCACTGTACTCAAATGGCCCCCACAGTCACCAGATCTCAATCCAGTAGAGCATCTTTGGCATGTGGTGGAACGGGAGCTTCGTGCCCTGGATGTGCATCCCACAAATCTCCATCAACTGCAAGATGCATATCTTATCAATATGGGCCAACATTTCTAAAGAATGCTTTCAGCACCTTGTTGAATCAATGCCACGTAGAATTAAGGCAGTTCTGAAGGCGAAAGTGGGTCAAACACAGTATTAGTATGGTGTTCCTAATAATCCTTTAGAATATTCAGGCTTTATTATAACAACAATAACTGTATTCATAGTATTTTAGCATAAAAATTAAATATTATATGGGCACATCAAACCTTTTTTTTTTTTTAACACTAAAATACTTTTTTGCTAACTAAATCAAAATACATTTTATGTCAAAAATCAATTTTGTGTCAAAATGATCCAGGTCTAAAAATATGTATCGTACATGTAGGTAAATTGCTACAGTATACATACTTTGACCATATATTGACCAATATTTTTCCCAAATAGCTGTGGGGTAAAGTGTGTCAGATGCTTTGGGGTAAGCTGTGCCAGTTGCTCAACTAATAGCTTTTCCTTCAAATGCAGGAAATACTATTAAAAATACTCTTAGAAAATGTTGAAATTCACTACATTAAAAATGTGGATGCATATAAAACTCCTGTGTTTCAGATTGAAAACCTGCAGGAGCAGCTGAGGGATAAAGAGAAGCAGATGAGCAGCCTTAGAGAGAGGGTGAAGTCTCTACAGACAGACACCTCTAATACAGACACAGCCCTCACTACACTGGAGGACTCGCTGGCTGAGAAGGTGAGGATCACCTCCAGAGGACGCTATAACACACCAGCACACTACAGGACAAATCGTTGGTGCACTTCCAAATGGCATCGGCATGGTTTTAATCTGGAGTCGGAACATCTGTGCTTACTTATAAACATTTCGTGTTCGTTGTATATGCTGTCTTTTTGGCACTACTGTGTTAATGTGTCCACTTTTAAACAGGAACGTATTATTGAGCGTCTGAAGGAGCAACGTGACCGTGAGGAGCGAGAAAAATCAGAGGAGCTGGACAGCAGTAAAAAAGAGCTGAGGGAGTTAAAGGAGAAAGTCAGCATGCTGCAGGGAGATCTGTCAGACCGAGAGGTTAGAGATCAACAAACAGTCCTGAAAGAAATGCCATTAAAAGCACATTACATGATTATGATTTTTTTTTTTTTTTGGGTTGTAGAATATCACGCACCTCTGAATTGGGCACAGAACACTACACAAAACACCCTGTTTTTATCTTTTGTCCTGTAAAAGTATTTTACATTAAATTTACTTGAGAGCAAAATTGCTTAAGATATTAAAACTTGTTTTCATAGGATATATTTAAGTGTATTTTTCTTACCCCACTGGCTAGTAGATTTTAACATAAATCTAACAAGATAGAGTGAGGTTAATGCTTAAAATTTGAAAATATTATTGGTCAATGAGGTTGAGAAAAAGAAACTCAATTCAATGCAATTTTGCTCTCAAATAAAACATACAATTCAGATTTCTGAAACATCTTGTCACAATATTTTATTCTAATTTTTGTTTAGTTTAAGTTTTTCATGTTTCAATATTTCAACACGTTTTTTTAAATAGTTTAGGTCTTAGTTAACGATTATAAACCTGCTATTTTGTTTTAAGGATATTTAGATTCTTTAAGGACATTTATTACAAAAATAAGGTCAGTCTTGATTTCTCTAATATGTGTAATGAAATAATTTAGAGAGATTTTAAAAAGAGAAATCTGCGGATAATTAAGGTTGTGAACCTCGAAACATACAAACATATATCCTATGTGACAGGTTGGTTAAGTGCCTATCATGCCATGAGCTTCTAAAGGTACATGTATACTGAAAGTGTTGGATAGGTTGTATACCTCAATGCTAAGTTTGGTTTCAGACTTCTCTGCTGGATCTCAAAGAGCATGCATCGTCGCTGGCCTCATCTGGCCTGAAGAAAGACTCCAAACTGAAAAGCCTAGAGATCGCCCTTGAGCAGAGGAGGGAGGAATGCACTAAGCTTGAGAACCAACTGAAGAAGGTGAGCGAGAGCATCCTAATTTGCTGGATCCCAATATTGTAGAATAAAAAATATACTGGATATATATACTTTTTTTCCCCCACCAAAACAGATATAATCATTTAAAGGGATTCAATCCCAAAATTGTAATTATTTTGTTTGTCGTTCTAAACTTACTTTCTTCTGAGGAAAGAAGATATTTTGAAGAATGTTGTTAACCAAACAGCTTCAGTTCTCATTGACTTTTTTTGACATGTTGTTAAAAATGACTAGGGTATATAGAAGGTTATCAACAACTTCAAAATATATTTTGTTTTCTGCATAAGAAATAAAGGTATACAGTTTTGGAATGACATGAGGGTGAATGATGACAGGATTTTCATTTTCGGGTGAACTATCCCTTTAAATCTGTTTATTCAAAAGATTATATATTTAAATGAAATGTATACTTAAATGAAATGTCATCCAGCCATCTACAATTTATAAAAAAAACAGAAAAGGTCACGGAAATACTTACAACGCAGTGCATAGTACATGTATGTGAATTGAAATGGGAGAGAAAGCATGGCATTATGTGTTTGAGTTTGTGTAAATTGTGGGTATGTTTATATCACGGTCATCTATTAGGTCCAGAGTGCCGCAGCCAATGCACAGGCCAATGCAGAGATATCCGAGCGGATTTCTTCACTCGAGGCTGATGTGGCCAGACACAGAGAGGACTCCGCCAAAGCCCAGGCTGAAGTTGATCGTCTATTGGACATCCTGCGTCAGATGGAGAACGAGAAGAATGACAAGGACAGAAAAATCAGTGAGCTGGAGAGGTCAGTCTAATTCCCTGCTCACACCTCTTTTTTAAATGTGATTATCTGTTGCATTGGTGTAGCAGTCAAAACATGTTACGTCTTTATTCGTTTTTGCTGCCGTGTTTAAGCATCGCCGTCAAAACGTTTTCAGTGTCTGCGTTTGACGAGGCTGATGTTTTGACTGGGCTTCTTTCCCCCCCTTTGAGTTTTGTGTTAAAGCACTGATCAAGTATTTTTTTCTCACGCTAAGCGGCCTTTGAACTTCTGCTTTTTGTCTCCCTCTTTTTCACTTTTTCACCTGGAAATGTGTACCTAGTGTGGCTTCCAGGTTAGTAGATACATGTGTACTTCCACTCACATAAAAGTCCTCAAGAATGAAAGTTTAAACTGGTTAAAGTCCTCATGAAATAAATACTTTTGTAGCTTATTGTCAACTGCTAGTTTAACTTTTTACATTTTTAAATTTAAAAAGAGCAGACATACAAATTTTAAATTTACAGATCTTTTTTTTTTTCTAGAGATGCACCAATCTTAAATTTTTGACCGATCATTATTTTCATGTTAAATTCAATACTATTTTGTCTAAATAAATTAAAGATAAAACACCAAAAACTATTTTAAATGCTAGGAACCATGTACCAAATGTAAATTTAGGAATCCCAACATTATAACTTGTGTGAAAAAGTTATATTCATTTTGAAATTTGCTAAATATTACATTTAACAGTGCTATTAAATTAAAGATGTAAAGTTTAACTTAAAGGAAAATGAGCATGAAAAATTAAATATATGATCATTAACTCTTTCCCTGCCAGCAGGTTTAAAAAAAAAAGAGTTGCCAGCCACCATCAGCGTTTTTGACCATTTTCACAATAATTTCATGGCCCCCAGAATATTTTGTTGTATGAATATCTGAACATGCAATAAAATCAAAAGAAAATTATCTGCTTAAAAAAAAAAAAAATTATATATATATATATATATATATATTATATATATATATATATATATATATATATATATATTATTTTTTTTAAATCAACACTTGAATGTGGGTAAGTTTCATTAAAAAAAGCTAAATTTAGAGCAAAAAAGGCTGAGAAAATCATGTTTTTGTCAAAGATTACATCCAGATCGGATTCAAAATGATAATCAGAACAAAGATGCAGTAAATCGAGTCTATCAGCACCCCTAATGCCCGTATAGTCCTATAGCTCGTCCTGGGTCGACATTTCATACAGTAACATTAGGCAGTTTTGATTTATATGCTGTTTAATGTTGGCGTTCACGTTTTTTTTACATATGCATATGATTACATATGATATTGCTTGTTTCTGCATCTTCTTCACATGTGTTTTGATTAGGAGATTCTGTACTCTTTCAGAAGAGGTGTAATAGCGCCCCCTAGCGTATAACAGTAAAAAAATGGAAAGGCAGAAAATTCAATCAATGACAGGGAAACGTGTTCCCAGAAATGACGAAAATTTCCATCATTGGCGGGCAAAGAGTTAAATATCAGATACATTTTTAAAAACGTCTGATAACCGATATATTGCGTATTCCTAATTTCCAATCGCATGATCTCTAAAATGAACTATAATGTAGCAAATCATAGTTCATAGATGACATAAATAAACCCTTTTGCCCATTTCCTAATAAAGTGATGAGCCCTTCAATATGTCCCATAGAAAGTTGCCTTCATCAAGCGATTTCATGGGGTTTTAAGTTTTAATTGCTTCTTCATATAAGCACTGTTTTAGCTTTATGAATAGCACAAGGAAGTTATTATACATTGGTGATATTTATTGGTAAATAATAAACCAGCTCTTTTTTTAGAGCTATTAGATTAGTTAATGTTATACACCACTCAGCCCAAAACTCTTCATTTGACTATTAAACCCCAGAGAGTCCCTTTCACAACCACTTCATGTTTATGTTTCAGGCAAATGAAAGAGCAGAGTAAGAATTCCTCTGGCAAACACAAGGAGCCACCAGGGAAGGGCAGAAATGTCAACGATGGCCCACAGCAGGTGAGACATACAGAGGGATTGTTATGACGGATTTGTCATAAGCTCCTCTGTTTTGACAGATCACTGTATATTTCCAACATTGTCAAACTATGCTGGTGTGCTTATGATGAGCTGAATCCTGTCTACCCCAGGAGTCCCTGCGGCAGAAGGCAGAGCGCATCGAGGAGCTGGAGGAGGCTCTCAGAGAGAGCGTTCAAATCACTGCCGAGAGGGAGATGGTTCTCGCACAGGAGGAGGCCGCACGAACCCACCAGGAGAAACAGGTCAACACTACAATGCTTACTAGCAAAATTACAAATATTCAGAATTGACTAGCAAATGTGTTATGGGAATAAATAGCTGACTATTTCTTTAAAAACTATTTTCAACTTGATATGCCATCTTAAAAATGCTCTTGACACAAGATGCTCAAAATAACAGTGAGTCGTGACACAGTTATCAAAGACGTCTATCTGCATGTGTATGTGGAGATGGTGCTTTTAAGGGGATGACTTCTCATTTAAAGACATAACTTCTCTGAGAGTGCTTAACTATGAAAACTGTCTAAAGCAAAAGCACAACATTCTGCTTGCACAGTGTGTGTGTGTGTGTGTGTGTAAATGATAACCTGAATATACGAGGAAGTCGGCTTTAATTAAAGTATGATTTCTAGACCTAGAAACGTCATTTCAATTAATAAAATCTTTAAACTTCATGGGCATTTTATAATGTATACACATTTTTCAAATTATGCCAAGCTCTAAAATGTGTTATCTGGATAAGAAAACCAAAAAAAAGTCACTTTTTAAACCAAGCAGCATTTTGTTGGTCAAAATGGCAAATTCGCATGATCTCAGATCTCTAAATTGTAACGTATAAACATGCATTTTCTGTAAATCTGCTTTGAAATGATAAGTATGGTGAAAAGCACTATTGAAACATGAATCTCTTGCATGGAGAAATCTTTCGCCCTCACGCACCATTTCCAATTGCATAGATTCCTATTGAAATTACTGGCTTTTGCAGGCAAACATTTCCCAAACAATGGTTACAACAGGACTGCATATTTAGTCAGTCTGTGAAGTACAGAATAAACAATAATGAAAGCGAGTTACCTTTTGTCTATTTCCTAAAAAGATGGAAGAGTTGCTTGGAGCGATGGAGAAGGTTAAGCTGGAGCTTGAGTCCATGAAGGCCAAGATGTCGTCTACCCAACAGTCTCTGGCTGAGAAAGAAGCTCATCTGACCACACTGAGGGCAGAGAGGAGGCGACATCTGGAGGAAGTGCTGGAGATGAAGTACGCTACCAACTTTCTTTTTCCATCTTACCATAACGGTGCTTGCAAAGAGTTTGAAAACTTCAGTAAAGACTGAAAGAACGAAGAGGGTTTGCGAATATTTTGTGAAATCGGAGCACTCATTTTTCACTGGGAACCTGCAGGTCATATTCTATTACGTAGGTTACACATCCAAAACAAAGTGTTCCTTAATATCTTTATCTTGTTTTATACACAAGTACATCAAGACAGTGACTAAACGACCAACATTGCTATTCAGATTTTTTATAAATGATATACAGAAAGCGGGCAACACGACAATATTAGAACACTTTCATCCTATTATAATGAATGAAGCTGTCACTGCTAGTTTACATAGTTTAATGTATCTGAGCGGAGTGTGAGCTCTCAGAGTTCTTCCATTATTATCATCAATAAAGTGGACTACAATGCAGTAAAAATCTCTTATTTACACTGTATCTAGTTTTTGTTGCATCACTCGGTTGCGTTCTACACACTCCTAGAAGTAAAGGTTCCAAAAAGGGGATTTTCACAGTGATTAAACGAAAACCCCAAAGAAATGACAATTTCTAATTAATTATTTAATTAATTTATCTCTTTTAAACTATAAAGAAGAACCATTCTTTTGCAATGGAAAGGTTCCATGGATGTTAAAGGTTCTTCATGGGACCATCAATGATAAAGAACCTTTATTTTTAAGAGTGTATTGGATGTTAGGCCATCTACAATAAAAAATAGTGGTCTATTGATTTGATACAGTGGGATTTGACCTATTGGTTATCAAAATGATTATTTAGCAATCATAATCTTCATTATTCACTAATTGTCATGCATCAACATGTACAATATAACATGCAAGAACAGCAACAAACAGCTTATTGTAAATATTGAAAGAATATTGCATCTTCATCTGCTATTCATGCAGGAGACACATTTGCTATGTGTTATGCACATGAACTCAAGATGATATAAATTGCTTTTCCAGATTAGATGTTTAAGTCATTAAATAACCATCTTTTTCATCAGATCTCATTCTGATGTCACTTTGGCAAGCTGTAAATCAAATAATACAGAGTAAAACGAGATAAACATCATTACAGAAAAATAGGCTGTAAAACTTTAAGTATATGTTTTTCGTACCATGTATTTGTGCAGATCATAAATGCAGCGGGTGATTCATTCTGCACGTGGCTTGTTCTGTGTGCTATTTCTGTCTCCATACTTCAGCCGTGCTCCTGGGAATAAACAAGCTATTTCTGTCATTGAGACAATTACGCACAGTCATTTTGACAAAATCCATATTCCACAGAGATGTTGTGTACTTGTGAAAGCACACCTCCTTTAGCCTGCTCTTGAGTTTTGTAAGACGCTTGGTCATTGTCAATGAGGTCAGCTGCTTTGAAGAGGATTTCCACAGTACTTCCGTAAAGTGCTGTTTGACATTAGGCTTTGACTTCTAATCATTTCAAGCCAGGGTTTTAATAAAAAAGGCTCCTCATTTTGTTTTGAATGTCTCCTACAACAGGTTTACATGCATCAAGGTCAAAAAAACAGTTTCATTTTCTCATAATATACATTGAACATCGCCACAATGTTCAATGATTCTCAAACGACTCAATGGATGAATCAGTCTCTAAATCTCTCCTTTCCGCGAGCCTACCCTGCTCTGACTGGCCAGATCGCCCAGTCGGTTGTGATTGGTGTACCGCTTACAGAGCTTGTTGTAAGCTAAACTCCCATTACCATAACTGTATTTCAACTCCGGAGGCTTCCTCAGTCCCCAGAAATTGTACACACTGTAAAGACAGTTATGATGACGTCGATTTTACCAATCAATCTGAGCACAAAGTCCATCGCAAGGACGACTTGAGCTGGACGTTTCTCAGTGATAAGCTACTCATTTGGAGGTACATTATGAGATGTTGCAACTGTAATTCCTCACCATAAGCATTTACAAGTGTATGTCCATCAACAAACCCATGTGTATATTTCTTTCAAATGTATTGCCTTGCACATGCGGGAACAGAGCATACATTAGCCGAGCACTAACGTGAATGACTGACGTAACGTTAAAGTTTGGAAAAACAAATCTTGCTCCATCCTTTATCTTTACTCAAAGTAGTAAGAACGACAGACAATCTGCATTAATAGACACAGATTTAGGTAATAGTGGCTCACAGCTGATTAGCAGAAATATTTCATGCGAGTTAGCTGGAAACTTACACAATATAAAACACAAAACTATTTATTTTGAACACCTGGTAGAAAATGTATACCTCAATAATTAACCATACTTACAGGTTGGAATTCTGAGGAGCAAGCTGGCCCAAATAAAGTGGGTACTGACCCATCTTTCAAGAGCAAGTGATTTGCGAATCCAGCGTTGAACTCGGAGATTTGAGAAGCAGTCGTCAGTTAAATGACGTGTTTGCAGGCGGACAACATACAAATAGCGCGGACATTACACTGTGTCCTAACTACACGCGACGCGATAAGATTCCAGTGACAAGCAACATGTCTGTCCACACCAGACACGACTGCGAGATGCCACAAATCAATCAAAAACCACAGCCAATCAGAACAGCGTGTGGGCGGGCTCTCTGTGAAAGCGCACGCATTCGCGTTGAAAAATGGGTAAGAACATTATCAATCAAATAAATAACATTAAATAACATTAAAAATACATACCCAGTGACTGATACTGTATTTGTTATGACAATACAGTTGTTTGTTTGCAGTGAAGTCAGTTTAAACTCTATATAATTTGCTTTCAAAATCTGAGGTAAATTATCCATTATCGCTTTCATTGTGGATATAAAAGTAACGCACATTATTTTAACTAAAAATAAATAATTTATTCACATAATCATTTTCATATGACAATCAGTTCATTCGTTCTTCTTCATATGGAAATTTAGATCCATCTTGTTGTTTTTATGAAAGGAAAATTACTCGGACTCAAATTAAACAATTTTAATACTGTACAAAAAAACCTAATCAACACCTGAGAATATTAATGAAATATTGCATTTATTTTCCCCATATTAAAGGTCCGAGGGTCACACAGGAGCTCTGGAGAAGGAAGAAAGTAGCGGCCTTTCTTTTATTACAAGGGAAGAAGACAAGGGCGGATCTTTCAGCCGCGACGTCGCAGAAATAGAAACCGTTTCTAAAATAGAATCATCGCGTGTTGCCGTCACGGCTGGTTAGGACAAAAACTATAATTAACATGGAAAAGATACCTTTTATCTCGTGTCGCGGCGTCGCGTCGCGTGTAGTTAGGACACGGTGTTAGGCAAATGTATTTTCTAGTGACGTAGAATCGTAACGCAGAGGGATTCGAATTAAAGACGACTTGTATAGGCGGTTCAGAGTCGATTCTTTCTTTTGGGAGACAATAACTTTATTTATCCTGCACTTTCGACTTTACCGAACGTTTACATTCACAAACAGCTACATTACACACTGCATGAAAGGGAATATTCGAAAAAACCCTAATAGGGGCACTTTAAGTTTAATGCGTTTTAATAGCGTGCAATTCATAATAATAATATGGACTTTTTTCAACTTTAAACAATTGTAATTCACAGACAGGAGGCTCTGCTGGCAGCCATAAGTGAGAAAGATGCTAACATAGCCTTGCTGGAGCTGTCTTCATCCAAAAAAAAGAAGACGCAAGAGGAAGTGGCTCAGCTGCGGAGGGAGAAGGATCGTTTGGTGCAGCAACTCAAACAGCAGGTACGGACTGCGTCACAATGCTCCGAGCGTATCCGTTTGTCCTCAAGGTCAAGTTGTTTGTTTGCTTTAAATCAATGATCATAGAGTTGCTGGAGAACTTGAAAGGCCTAGACAAAATACATCTTTGTTTTGACTGGTGAATGCAAACAACGTCTACTGATGTGCTTGTTTTAATTGATCTCTTCTTGACCCCCTAACCTTTCGCTTTCATCCGTTTCTACCCCCCTTTCTTTCCTTACATCTGTGCCTCCTCTTTTCTCCTAGACACAGAACCGCATGAAGCTCATGGCGAATAATTACGACGATGGCTACTTGAAAACGCCACCTGACCAAACCAACCACAAACCTCCAAAATCACCCGATCAGGTCACAATCCGGTCCTCTACAAACATCCGAAAAGTGTTAAAGGGACAGTTCACCCCAAAATGAAAATCCTGTCATCATTTACTCACCTTCATGATATTCATTTTTGGGTGAACTGTCATCAGCTTTTTTTTTTCTTTTTTCTCTTCAGTGGGAATTCAATATGGCTGAATATGAAATAATTGTACCATTGCTGTATTTTGCTTATCTCATATTCATAGGAGCTTAATCTTAACAGCAAGCCAAAGAAAGACAAATTGGAGGTGTGGTCAGTTTCATACTTGTTAGTAAAATATTAATATTAGAAACTGAGTTGGAAACGGATGCTCCATTGTCCATTTCCATTGCAGTCCCGTTATCATGATTGAAATGGAGCTGCCCTCATCTCCAACGCAGACGCTATCATTTCCTTTTTACTGCCTTCATATTGATCATAACTTCTCAACCCTATGGATTTTATTCTTATTCATGACTGTAGAAATTGCCCCTAAGCACAGATCCAGGATCAGTTTCCCTTAAACCTCGCAGTATAATATTTACCATCAAAGACATTGAAAGCTGATCCTGCGTCTGCGCTTACGGGTCGCTTCTACTTGGATATATTCGCATACTAACCTGATCTTTTTTCCCATGCTGCACTTGGCTAAAACCCTGCCATCTCTTAACCAATAGGATGATGAGGAGGGCATTTGGGCATAGCCTCACTGGCAGCCATTTTGTTTTAGAAGGGTGAGCATTTCTTTGATGGACATGTAAAAGCCAATCTCAGCTGCCCTGTTCCTCCCCATGTGACATCAAACCCTGCCTGTCTCGCTGTGCCTGTTTGAGATTGTTGACCATGTCATAGCAGTGCAAACGGGCTTCTGACATTTTTTATTAGCAAAGATTTTGAGCACTTTTTAAATATTTGTTTTGATATAAAACTTGCATATATAACTTATTTATAATTGCACTGCTATGAAATAGTCTACAAATCTCATTTCCTCTGGTTTTGTTTTTTCCCTCTCTTTTTCAAGCCTGTTATCTCTATGTATGGTTTTGTGGTTAAACATAATCCCAGATGCCGCATTAAGACTATAACGTTTCCACACTCTCTCTGCTCTCACCAGATTCAATTCCTCCTCCTCCAAAAAACACAATAACTTTTGTGTGTGAATCATGCTGATAAGCACTTTTTACTTATCAGGGTTACAAAATCAATAAAATTAAAGAAAAACAAAAAATAAAATGTGTATATAAACTTGTAAGAAAAATGTCCAGAAAAAAAATAACTAAATCATTTTGTGAGGCTACATCTGTGATTCAAAATCAAATTTTAATCTGGAATCAAACAAAGTTTATGTATTTGGTGTACTAAATATTCAGAAATTCTGAAATGTATACACTACCGTTCAAAAGTGACAGTAAAGACTTTTATAATGTCTTTTAGAATTTCTATTTCTGAAGGATCATGTGACACTGAAGACTGGAGTAATGATGCTGAAAATTCAGCTTTGCATCACAGGAATAAATTGAACAATTATTTTTAATTGTAATAATATTTCACAATATTACCGTTTTATTGTATTTTTGATTAAATAAATGCAGTTTTTGAATGGTATATATTATATATATATATATATATATATATATATATATATATATATATATATATATATATATATATATATATATATATATATATATATATATATATATAAAATTGCACATTTTTCTGTAAATAATTGCACCTAAAATGTATAATATATTTTTATATTGTAATACATAATTTAATAATGAATCGCCAAATGAATGTAGAAACAACATAAAGATAGTACATTGAAATATTTAGTATTAAAAATACTTTTTATGAAGTACTATGAATGAAGGCCAGTTTCACCATTACTAATACTGCTACTGATGTCTTTATTAAATGGATTTTATCGAAATTTCTGGAGGTGAAATTAATAAAAGTTATTGTTATTGGCGTTTTTGACCCATGTTATCCATAATAAATAAGGTTATGACAAGTGAAATTTCACAATTCTCGATTCAAAATTTTATACCACAACAAAATCTAGCCTACCTAGTTTACAATTTTTTCTAAGACAATTAAACAGTCAGTAATAAGAACAAATTAACAAATTACAAGCAATAGTACACATCCCATTTTCTCAAAACTCTTTACATTCTTTTGAGACGTTTTAACCGACGAGGATACCTGCCAAAAACAGCATTTGGACATCATTTTGTGTTTTTGTCCGTTCAAGCACAATAAGACATAAAAGAGCACACAGATTTCTGTGTGCGTTTCGGGTGTTGTGTATGTACAGTTTTTAGCTGATGCACATTAACCAATAACTGTTAACTGATAAGATTAGAATGCTGAATTATTAAATGTAATTCAATTAGAATGGACGAATGCTTTTGAACAGCACTGTGTTTGCGTGTTTTAATTCTTTATTTTGCATTAATAATACAATTTTTTCCAAACCTTGCAGGCATTATTAAATATATCAATTTGAGATGGTCTGCAGGAGATTACTGCACATGCCAGTTTGCTGTCAGTTTACAGCAAAAAACCAGCTCATTATCATTATTTAACTAAAGCAATGTTCACTGGAAGTCAGGTATGACCCAGAATGAGGGACGATATCAACAAA
Source organism: Romanogobio albipinnatus (assembly GCA_023566225.1). Lineage (NCBI taxonomy): Eukaryota > Metazoa > Chordata > Actinopteri > Cypriniformes > Gobionidae > Romanogobio > Romanogobio albipinnatus. The sequence continues at coordinate 20,133,987 of CM042262.1, read as the reverse complement.
AGCTAAAATCACATTTAGAGACAGCATAATTACATGCCTTTGGGCAAGAGCCCACCCAAGCAAGAACAAAAATAATATAATGAAATGAAACTATATGAAATCTTAGGGTTTTGGGGTAATGTCTTGTCTCGTCATGTCTAAAAAGCATGTGTTTGCATGCCAAAATATGTCTTTTCAAAGCACCGTGCTGATAGAAATGATGTGCTTGCATTGAACAATATCAGCCCCAGCAAGCTCAAGTTTGCAGACGCATGAGAACAGACTGTCTGTTTCCCATAATCCTTTGTTCTGTGGTAGTGACAGTCTCTCTGCTCTGTAGACAAGATCTGGGCGGAGAGCTACAGTGCACAGGAGCTCTACACTGGCCACCTGATTATCCTGTACAACCACCCCAAAACCCTTTACTTACAGAATCAACACAGCCCACATCTCATCACACCAGTTACCCAGGACCCACCGTCAGTGACGACACACATTTTCACAGGTAACACTCATATATTCATCATATAAAGTGAAATGATGGTTTTTTTATGCATCTTGTAATTGATAATTTATGTTGTCTTAAATCTGAAAGTAATATAATTGAATTGTTATATCAGACCTTCTTAAGCCGCTTTTACACTGTCGGGCCGAACGGTTCCAGTTTTATTTCCACTGGTATGGCACGACAAGATTATAAACCGTTCTCGGGCCGGAATTCTCAGCACGGTTGGCTAATGGTCGAATGAGTGTAGTGATGTCACCACTCAGGATTGTTGACTTGTCTGTTGCCTGGCTGACAGTTTCTCTGTAGCTGGCCAAGCATGATTTGAGAAAAGTAAACAAGTTAATAATAAAATTAAAAGAAATGTGGTTGCATTACCAAATCAACGACTGACGCACTGGTATTACATTCCAAAGAGTGGGCGTTATCAGCCAAACAGAGTAAAATAAAACCATATCCGTACCGACTGGGCCGGATCGGCACGGAATGGAACAGTTAAGCAATGAGAATGGTTTGGCCAAATGTTGAAAAGCGGCTCTAGTACTTTTGTAATTTTCTAGGTATCCACAAGTCAATCAAAAAATGTTATGGCTTATAACTATGGACGGCCTATTTCCACCACATAAAAACATGCTTTGATAGATCTTATTTATGGCATAAAAAGTTGATATACCAAGTCAAAATTATGACAGAAACTATTGACAAAAGGACTAAAAATGTGAAATTGGCAAAAAAACATGAAGTTGAAATTCTGACATAAAAGTTGAAATTTAGATAAAGATATAATTGTGACAAAAATGTCCATTCATAATGATTTTTTAAAAATAATTTACCAAAACTATTTTTCTATGGTGGAAATGGGCTTCTGGTGTGATGGAGAGTTAAAGTGTTAATTTAATACAGATTAATTATAAAAAAACTAAAACAAAACAATGCAATACATTTTTTTTACACGTAATCAAGCCCCTGACCTGCGCACAAAATCCATTATAAGAATTTATTATAAATATTAAAATATTATTTTAATATGTTTATTTTGAATGTATTTGTATTTTGTAAATATTATTTGATATTACAAATACCAGGCAGATTATTTGCAATTAACAAATGTAAACAATATTCACACTAAAGTTAAAATGTTTCAAATGAAAACTTTACAGGTATCAAAACATGTTTTGCATATGATCTGATTCACGTAATTCTTTCTGGGTTTTAGTGGGAGCCTGGGATGGTGAGTCAGTGTGGAGCTTCAGTTAGGATCCTTGGACCCTGCTCTGGCCCTCCAGAACCTAACTGGCCATGATCGAACCCTCCAGCTTCCTCCACTGTCTCTCTGCCCTCACCTCTCACCTGAACTAAACCGGAGCCCTCAAAGAGTCTGTAACAGTCTGTAGTCTTAATACTGGTGCAGCATTGAAAATATGCAGTGTTAGTTGAGTCGTGAATGCAATTTTAATTTCGTTCTCTTGATATGTCATCATGGTTGAGTAAAAAACTGATTTAGAATGTTAACCTGATCAATGGGTGGTGCTATATAAACATAACTGAATGCCAAACTGTTGTTAAACAATTAAAAAAGTGTTATGCTAATTTAACTGCATTCAGTATTAAGACTACTGGACCTATTCTGCATTTAGGTAGCGTCTTGCACTGGTTATACTTCAATGGATGACCCTTCCTCTTTACCGAAAACCTATAGGACACCTTCAAGAGCATGATGTAAACATTTATAGATAGTGATGTCTATTTGTCAAACCTGACGGCAAGTCAGTGGACAAAAATCAGGTTCTATATGTCCTTTAATTCCAATTAACAGCTGCTACATGGAATAGACAAAGTATATGAAAACAGTTTGCAGTGCTCATGAAGGAGTCATCGAGGGGTGTGCGCAAGAAATTACGGTTCTCGCTTACTGAGACTATAGTTGTTTTCTAGCAGCTCTTAGAGAGGACATTGTAGGCTCCCAAATATCTTCATATCATATCCTGATAACCAGTTTCTGAGAGCTCATTGCTGGTTCTATGTACTCTCATAAACATGGATATCATTGTGTGTCTCTCTCTCTCTCTCTCTCAAAGTGGATTTTTTATGTTGCATTTGTGGCCTATTGTCTTCGTGTATTACAATTACAATAAAAAAATGGATAGTCCACAAAAAAAGACGAAACAATTCAAATGAAAACAAGAGATGATCAAATAAGACACGGGTATGGGTGTTCTGAATTTGTATAAATGTGTATGTATATAAATATGTATTATCAGTGTTTTCACTCTCTGAAGTTTTCTTTTACTGCTTGTGTTGGGATTTTTCTGTGCATTCTGGACCAATGAAATTTCACAGTGAGCGTGGCTACAGCAACTTTTAGTTTGAAAAAATCTGGGTCTGGTTTACAAACGCTTTAAATGCTTTATTTTGAGATTTGATGCTATTTTTTGCAGCTGTTATGCAGCAGTGGCCAATTTTTCCTTTTAACCGAAATAGATAGAGAAATTAAAATTATTAGGACATTTTCATTTTGAAGTGAATTACAGGTGCTGGTCATATAATTAGAATATAATCAATAAGTTTATTTATTTCACTAATTCCATTCAAAAAGTGAAACTTGTATATTCATTCATTACACACAGACTGATATATTTCAAATGTTTATTTCTTTTAATTTTGATGATTATAACTGACAACTAAGGAAAATCCCAAATTCAGTATCTCATAAAATTAGAATATTGTGAAAAGGTTCAATATTGAAGACACCTGGCGCCACACTCTAATTAGCTAATGAACTCAAAACACCTGCAAAGGCCTTTACATGGTCTCTCAGTCTAGTTCTATAGGCTACACAATCATGGGGAAGACTGCTGACTTGACAGTTGTCCAAAAGACGACAATTGACACCTTGCACAAGGAGGGCAAGACACAAAAGGTCATTGCAAAAGAGGCTGGCTGTTCACAGAGCTCTGTGTCCAAGCACATTAATAGAGAGGCGAAGGGAAGGAAAAGATGTGGTAGAATCTTTATATACAAGTTTCACTTTTTGAATGGAATTAGTGAAATAAATCAACTTTTTGATGATATTCTAATTATATGACCAGCACCTGCAATCCTTTAAATCAACTGATCACTTTTTAAAGTGTAATTATTTTGACTTTTTGTGAGAATAAGTTTAATCCTTTGTGATCTCTCATACTGCATGTCTGACACCATCCCAAACTTTGATTTGTCATATTATTACATTACAGTTATTGTAATTTCAGACTTTTGTGCAAATTGAAAGGTTGAAACCCTTCACTAATTTACAATAAAACGTTATAATTTGATTCCAAGATATTCATCACTGAGAAACAAAAGCCTGAAGTCAAGACATTGCATGCAACAATGAGAGGAATCCTTACAAACATTAGCCAACGGTTTAATGAAGTCAAGGCTTTTGTAGTGCAAACAATCGGTCTTGACGTTATCTGTTGTTGATGCACTGTAACCATCAACTCCAGATGTCCCTTCTCCAGTTTGAAAATCTGGATAAAAGCGGCCAAATCACATCCAATCAGCATTGGGTTTCCCACGGAATTTGCTCATTAGTGTTATATAACTGTTAGAAAAAGAGTCTGAGTGCACTTGTCTGTTGTTTTTTTTTATATTACAATTACATAACCGCTACTACATCATGCAAATGTGTCAGAGTAGCAGTCACTAATGTGGTACTCGGACCCAACCGGCAGGTCAAATGTTTGTGTGAGATGGTTTATGGAAAAATCTCAATGTTTACACAGACGCCGATGGGCTGAACCATCCCAGAAGGACTTCAAACTGTGACATCATAAAGGGCACCAAACAATAACAGTCCTGCCTATAAATGGTAAGGCTTTTCTGATTAGTGGTAATAAAACTGGGTTTGGCTCGTAATACATCCACCACTCAGCGCTATAAAAAAAATACTTTAAAGACGATCAATTCTGTTTGGACACAGGTTGACAGTAAACATTGGTGACAGTGACATGTAAACATTTGTGAGGGAATTTTTCTTTTTTTTATGAAAGTAGACTTGGGCTCAACGTTTTCCACTCTTGCCTAAGTTCTGGACTACTATGGCTCCATTGTTTATACGGTTGTTACAACATTTCGCGTAATTTTATTTTTAGTTTGATGTGGTTTCACCACATCTCTTTAAGTCGAAATTGCTAAGGACGCATGTCAATACATGTGCTCTTTCGGATGGGTTTCTGTAATTTAACTAACTGGAAATGTCCATTGTCTGGATGTGGGCATTACCAAACTGTTTTGAAGGCAACTTGGTCTGCTCGGTGGCCATCTTGGTAACACCCCTGGGCAGCTGTTTATTGTCATGCAATCCACCTGAATGGGGAAAGACCAATATCTAAGAACATGTTTGTCAAAATTACATTCAAATAACATATGTTAAATAAGGAATAATGTCTGACAAAGATAACATACATTATTACATACATACCATAAGACTTCTCAGAGGATGTCTGAAAAACAGTACTTTTTTGTTTCATAATTGTTAGAGGTTTTGTGAGAAAAATACAGGCTTGTTCAATTCAGACTGGTTTAAAGAATGAAAGAAACACAAACATACCTAGGAAAATAGTCCCATCTGAGTAGGCCTTTAGGCACTCTTTAGAACTACAATGCAGCTCTGAATCTTCTGTGGCTTGGGAACACATGTCTATGTGTGTGGGGCGTACTTTATTAGCAGGATGTTGAGACGCTGCTGCCATCATATTTCTCACACATATGCATATCTGCACATGTGAGAAAGGAAATGACATATGCAGAGAATGCATTATGTTCTAGATTAAAGACTGATCGTAACTGTGATGGTTTAAATTAAATGTCAGGGTCAGCCAACACAAATGACTTTGACAAATCACATTCTGCTGCTCAGTTCTGATGCGTTTAAAACGCTTAAAATAATTATATTTTAACCCAGTTCCTTATTATAATTTTAAGAGATGGAGGAAAAAAAAGAAAGTGCAACCCAAACCTAAACCAACAATGACTGTAATAACACTAAATTAATATAAATATATAATCTAAAGCTCTATTTGCATGATCTAAGTTTTATGAATTGATCTGAATTGTATGCATGGTCTAATACTTGTATGAATTATTACCACTTGTCAAGAAAAGTAGTGCAAGAAATGTTATAGTTGAAACCAGTTGAAAACAAAATATGCATAAAACAGAGATCGTTTGCTGTTTAAATACCATGGCAATTAAAACATCGCAAAAAAGTAAATCAAGTACTTTTATCTTGTTTTGCCATTAAAATCTGAAAATACTTAAACCAAGATACATTTAATTGCGAAGCAACATTGCTAGATATTATTTATGCTGTATCTTTAATACAAGTGCATTTTGTCTTATGACATTAGCATATATTATTGTTTTTAAACTTGTTTATACTTATACAGCCAGTGCAGTAAGACACAATACACTTTATTCAATATACATTCTGTGAGTAAGCAAGTATTATGCAGTGTTAAATATATCCTGATTTATTTTTATACATTTCAACACTTTTTGCATTAAAATTCATTTCTTCATAGACACCATTATATATATTGGCTTCTTATCACCCATTATGTTATCACAATACTTCATCTAAAAAAATCTAAAGTTTTTATTTGTATGTAAACAGTAATTTCAATCATCATTAACTTTTTAATGAGCAACAATGACAGTATTGAGATAAATATTATTGATAAATTGAGTATATTCTGTGCTGACCGTTCTGCAAAGAGGCTGTTACTTTGTGACTCTCTTTGTTGAGTCTACACAGAGCATCGCCCCTCTCTGAGCTTTCAGACTTCTATAAAGGGAGGTGGTCCTCCGGTCCCTGCTGTTTCTTCTTTCTCACACTCCTCGACACATTGATCAGACCTGCTCACCATACAGGACACAATGTGGCTCGCTGTGTTTTACATATGGGGAAGCCTGTTAGCATTTTCTGTGTGTGACATCTGCCCAGATACCTCAGAGGACGCTGCTTCATGGGTAAAGCTGAAGCCCCTGGAGCACTGCGGGGATGAGGAGAACTTGTGCTCTTATCGACTCACCCTCCCTCCTCTCTCCATCCAGCTTCCCAGGTCTTTTAGGGAGCTGGAAACAATGGCCAAAGAGCTGCAGAACCTAAAGGAAATGGTGAACCAGCTGAGGAGGGACTGCAAAGAATGCAAGGACAGGCATAGTATTGAAAGGGGTGAATGGAAGGACCACAGCGAAGAAGAGGAAAAAAGTAAAAGTCTAAGGCATAACATCAGCATCAAGGAGACACAAAGTCATAGTGGAGAACAAGCTGTCCGGATCTTCACTTCAACCCTACCGCAAAGAGACACATCAGAAGGTGAAGGAACCGTCAAGAGTAGCGTGAAGAGGCTCAATCATACCATTTTGGAAAGTCAGAGATCAAACATTGATCAGAGGATTGATCTAAACCCAAGCACCACAGATCAGAGGTCTGAGATGAGCAGGGAAGTAAAAATATTTAACCCCTCACTTGATGAGACACCAGAGGACATATCTGAGATCAAACTGGTGGTCTCGCCTACACCTGAGGAGAGGGAACTCAAGTCTAAGCGAAGTGAATTAGCAGAACCGTCCCTTCCTAGAAAAAAGGACGATGTACAATTCGCAACCCATGGGAAACTGCAGCCAAACAATCTAAGGGATGGACATGTAAAGAACAACACTAGCATCCTGGCGACGAGAAGAAGAGTGCAGAAAGTGCCTGATGCGAACAGGTTAAGCAGCATTTCAAGGGATGCTAACACCAAGGATTTAAGCACATCAGCTGGGAACAGAAGGGTTGTAAAGTTTCCTGGAGTAGGTGGACCATTGAGGCCAAAGGGACCCTACATAAACAGTAGAGTTGTCAAGGTTAACAATGAAGACAGACTGAGGAACCCTGCTTTGGTGAGGAAGACTAATCCACAAACTGGGGACATCATCCACAAACTGGGGACGGTCAAGGCTGAGCCAGAAGAGGCTGGATTTTCCCCAGTGAGAAGTGGTGGAATGAGGGTAAAGGAAACAAGTTCTCACATAGCAAACACAAAACCTGAGGAAATCAGTGGACCGATCCTGTCAACAGATGACCAAAACAAACAAGACATCAGGAGGGTTTCTGGTTCCACAACAGATGATGGACATAGGCTGAAAAATGCAAGCCAAGTCATTACACTTAGGGAGGACAACTTGAGAAAGTTAAACAATACTGAGATTACAAATCTTCCAACAAAGCAGAGTAAAGAAAACCAAGGAGATGTGAGTCACATAGCCACAAATAAGTCATTCTCCAGCATTATGAATCAAGCTGAACAGCCAAACATATTTAAAGAGGAAAAGAAGCATGCGGGACTGATTGAAAGTCTGGTTGTTAATAGTAGCGAGGCAGAGACTAGCTCCAATGTGGATAGAGAGGACTTTCCTTTCCGAGGCAGACAGGTGGAAAATGAAAAATATCTAAACCCATACGCAGAAACTAATAATGGACAAATTGATTCCACAGTTTTGGATAAAGCTGACAGCACTTTTAATGAAAGGACAGTTAATCCACTGTCACCAGATCTTAAAGATAAGATACAGCCAGGAACGTTCACCGAAGGGCCAAAGGAGGAAATTGGTATTAACTCACTGGGTGCAGGGACAGTGAAAAAGGACATCCCGAGGCACAGCAAAGCCATCTTGTTGGAAAAAGATCAAGTGAAGCCTAACTATGTCCCAACTGTAAAGAGTAAATTGATAGATAGTCTAGCAAGTTTGAGCAGTACGGTTCAATCACCTGTGGTAGGCCAGGGGACGAGGAGAATTTCAATAACTCCACTTCAAGCTAAGGTTGAAGAGGAACATTCAAAGTATAACAAGGACATCAGCAAGATACCGGAAGTAAGTCAAGACAACATAAGACAACATAAGACAAACCTCCTAAGAAACTCAGAGATACATCCAACAACTGTGATTCCACCTAGAGGCCCCAAACTAAGACGACCTAATATTATAAACAAAATGTCAGCAAACAGGACTGTTGGAGTACCTTTGAGGCTGTCCATCCCAGTCAGAAACAGCAATATGGGCAGGAATAATGGCACTGGAATTTTAAAACAAAGTTATATAAGAAAGAAGCCAATCTCTGAGACAAACATAAACAGAGGTCTCAAGACAAAGGTAAGCACAGTGACTCAATTCTTCAGTCCCACTGGTGCAACATCTACTGTAGAACAAGAACAAAAAGATGAAATCAAACACATCCCGCAGGTGATGAGGTCAAGCGTATTGGATAATCATTGGTTAAATAACAACAGTACAGTGTCTCAAAATGCAGGTGATGTACAAGATTTGGAAAAGGTTCAAGAAGATAAGTACCGAATTGGAGACAACAGTGAGACTGTGTTGATATCAAACATTGGGAACGCAGAGGATTCTAAAACTCAAAGTGGAGCATCAAATTCACATATTGGTGGGAAAGAAAGCAAGACATTTAACTTGGGAACTGCGGATACTAGCAGTCAACCCCCATTTGAAGTGGACAAGACCAGCAGTGGGAAGAAAAGGCCAACTGCATCCACCTTAAAGAAAGAGTTATCTAAGAAACAAGGAACAACTCAATTCACAACCTCGCCACTCTCTTTTACGGACACAGACCATGACGATGGTACAAAAAACATTCGTACAATTACAAACACACATGTCGAAATGGCTAAAAATGTCAGTCAGGATACACCCATAAGCTTTGAAAATATCGGAACAACAAGAGAACTGGAACTTATTAAACTCAATAAAGACAGAGTGGAAGGAAACCCTGGGGAGATAGTATCCAACCCAAACAGTGCAGACTCGGCCCAAGGTTATAGTGAAGGGAGTTACACAATTCCAGTTGTTTTGGAAACGCTTACAAATGTTGAAGAAATTAAGGGCTCAAAGCTTTTCTCACTCAGCCCTGAGGACACAGCCGAGGGATTTAAATCACATGCAGTCAGTGATGAGGTAACAGAGAGAGAGAAAGTTGAGAACAAGATCAACAGCACCTGTCTAAGTGATTGTAAGACTACGTCAACCCAACAGTCTACAACCCAGACCAGGCCTCCATTGGACTCTGGAAGAGGTAAGGAATTATACCAAACCCATTCGCACTACGAAAACACTCCAGAGTGTTTAGAGTATGGCAGTAGTGCATGTTTATTAGACACAAAACTTACAGTATAGTGGAATAAGTCACTATGACACTTTGTATAGGACTACACTCAAGGTTTCAGGAGAGCGCAAACACATCTCTAAAAATAACTACAGGTAAAAGCAACCCAGATAATAATTTTCTGGAAATAATATAATATGAAAGTATCCTCTAACACAGGCACTTTATCTTGATAGTGTGATAGGATTCCAAAATTCTCCATAGCAAAGATAAGAGGTTTATAGATCATCATCTGAGTAGCAGATGTTGTGGTTTTTGTGAAGAGGACCAGCTGTAGGCGTCTTCTTTTGTCTGATGTATCAGGATGTGGTGTCTTTGTTGAGCTTGAGGAAAGGCTCAAAGTCAAAGACTTTTCAGCAATGCATAATTAATGCATGTAGACTAAGTTCCGTACCATCCTGTGCATAAATTAGTAAAATTTGGCCTCGTTGCTCTTCTTGAAACTATGAATAAATATATCCAGGTGGCCCACATTTTTATGTATAAAACAGTTGCGCATCTCTTAAATTAAACATTAAGTGTTTGCCAGCGCAGCTTTGTTGTTGGGGTCTAACAATAAGGACAGAGAGAAAACAATTTCAGTGTATCTTGCTCTGTTTCCGTTTAAAAATTCATATGATCCAGATTTTCAGCTTGAATGTTTATTTTTTTCAATTTCAATCCAATTGAATCTATTTGCATTGCGCTTTACACAATAAATATGCCTTCAAAGCAACTTTACAAATAAAAATGCCTTACAGGCTTCTCTAGTTCTCTAGATGACAATGGCAAAGAAGATGTTTAAGTAAATGTAAGCAAGCAGATTTAGGTTGTTTACACATTGTAATAGCATTTTTATCAACAGAGGGTGGGGTAACCTAAAATCTTTTTTATTGCCTACAGAAAAAGGACCTGCACAAGACTGCGCTGATTATATTACGAAATCACGAAGGAATGGTGTATACAGAGTAACGCCGCGGCCGAAAAACAGCATGTTCCCTGTTTTCTGTGACATGGAGTCCTCTGGTGGAGGCTGGACATTGATTCAGCATCGCTTTGATGGCAGCACAAGTTTCAATCGCACCTGGGACGAGTACAAGAATGGATTTGGCAAACTAATAGGGGAGTTTTGGCTTGGCAATGACAAGATTCACTTGCTGACAAAAGCAAAAAACATGTCTTTGCGAATAGAAATCGAAGACTTTGAGGGTGTCAGAGAATATGCCCATTATGAACACTTCTATGTGGCCAATGAAAGCCAACAATACCGCCTGTCCATCGGTGGCTACTCCGGTACAGCCGGTAATGCCATGCAGTTTAGTAAAGAATACAATCACGACCAGAAGCTTTTCACCACACCGGACAGAGACAATGACCATTATCCCTCCGGAAACTGCGGGGCCTATTACAGCTCAGGCTGGTGGTTCGATGCATGCATGTCTGCAAACTTAAATGGGATATATTATCAATCAAAGTACAAAGGGGTACGTAATGGGATATTTTGGGGTATGTGGCACAATATTACGATGGAATATTACCCAACCAATGAGAGACACGCTTTTAAGGCTGTTAGAATGATGATAAGACCTAAAAACTATGCAAACTAACATTTACCACAAAAAAAAACACCTACCAATTAAATTAAGCTATCTTTTGAATTTGTACGACAGAAGTGCTTGAAGTAAATTGCTACTCGTGTTACTGATGTATTAACAGTAAATTGTAATGTCGGAACTGAATGAACATTGACAATGTTTCTGTATCCATGTTGTTTTTTGAACTGTACACGTATGCATTAGTATACACAACTGAGCTCTTATGTTGCTTTAAAAATACTGTATTGCATAAAACCATAATATTTACAGATTCAGCTATTTTGTATATTGTATTTTTTGGGCCAATCCATGATTGTTTACATGGATATATTATGCACAATTTATTGTCAGTTAAAAAAAAAAAAAAAAAAAATCTTTGAATTTTACCAGCTAAATAAAAGCATTTGTACATTTTCATAGTACCAAGTGTTATTTTCAAACATAGGAATTGCTTTTATGTAAATTGTAACTTGAATTAATTACTTGAAATGAGCTAATTAATAAATTACATTTCAATAATAAAGCAAGTAATAACACAAATATCCAATCTCAAGAATAATTGAGTTTCTGCTGAATTTTAACACCTCTGCATGATCTTGTAGACCTCTGTAAATATAACCATGCACTTATGGACTGAACATAGTTGTCATAAAGAAAATAAATGTATAATTTTTTAAAGGATGTTGTTATTTATTTTTTATTATTTCCACACTCTGTACAAGAGAAAATTAAATTTCTTAAACATGTATTATGCAAGTTCTGCAATGCAAAACATAAGTGTATGATAAAGAAAGACAATTTTATAAATTATACACCATTAGAACGTATGTCTTTTCCATTAGCAAACCATATTGTGGTACAGTACTGGTTGAAAAAACAGTGTGTATGCAGCACTTTAACTGTAATTTTTTTTTTCTTCAAATGTCATTTATGGTATGCCGCTAATGATCTCAGTGTTCCACTAAAATGCAATAAATATTCTGAGCAACATTCACAATCAGTAATTTCTGTCACCTGAGTGAAAACTCACCGAGCCAAAATTCGTAAACCTCCCTGCATCATTGTGAACACGAAACACAGGCTATTCAGCTTCACCCTTGAGCCTGAAAGAAACAAGCAATTCCTGATAAAAGCTTTAAACAGCTACATTCTTATTGTCCGTTATATATTCTCTTCTTTATGAATAACATCTACTTTCAAGATGATTTTACTCCTGAAGAATACAGTAAAGACTTCTCTGCTGGCTTTCAAAGAGTACCGTTCATATATTCAGTCTCTTCTGAAGTGGAAAACATTGTAGCCCAGCTCCACCATGGCCCCAATGAGCAGCGCCCAGAGAGGGATGCAAACCAAGCTCACAAAGATGTCCATTAGTTGGTCTAATTTGGCACAGAGAGTCAGACAAAATGCCAGTTTAAGCAGCATGGCCACCAGGTACCACACACGCTTCTTCAAGTTCTCCGTCCCATTGCGAGGGTCGAACCCCGGCTTGCAGCGACCTGCCATTTTGACAATGATCATGAGGAGGAGAATAAGATCAAAGGTCCAGACAGGAAGGAAGATGAGGAACCAGCTCCAGTTGATCTTCTCGTCTAACTTGAGGACCAGCATGATGAGAAAGATAAGTGTGAAGATCCATGTCAGGAGGACTCTTTGAGCAAGGGACATGTTCATTTGAAAGGCTGGCCTAAAGGCACAGCAATAGGCTGATCTGGAAGAGAAAAAAACGAGTTCAATTTACATGCCAAACATTCAGTTCGTTTCATCTTGTGGAGTTGCATCTGTCGAGATCAAGTTGCTAAAGGGGACATTTAAAATGAACAACAATGTAAAGCTATATTAAAAAAATAATAAATAATAAATAAAATAAATAATAATAATGATGATAATGAATATAATTATTCATTAGTATATTATTAAATATTAAAAAAGAATATGCACTTGTTTTTTTTCAATCGTCAATAGATGTTACGCTGATAATATTAGATGTATAAACGTAAATTGCATTATATTTATTTATTAAGCATTTTCAGTCAGGTTACATGCATATTTACACAAAGGCTATGAGTAGGTTTAATATTAGCTTAACAAAACATCATTCATTAATACTGCAATGGCCAGTGGTCAACGATTTATTCAAATGTTAAACTGTTTTAGTTACAAGTTGATTTAACTAACGTTACCCACCAGGCTGTACTTGACATGCAAGACACAAAGATGTGCTATCTCTCTAATAAACGAACATTTGTTTTATATCATCTATATTTTATCTTAACTGTCCCATACTGACACCCTCTCAAAATAAAGGAGCTGTTCATTACTAGCACAACACTAGCATAGACAGACCGGACTGCTTTTTTTTTTCATTGTATGAGGGTTAACCCAAGAAAAGAAAAAACGCATTGGAAAAAACTTACCAGTAATGAAGACAACCCGGCTGGCCTTTTGGTCAGAAAGATTATTAAAGCCAATATCCTTTTCCCCACTGTATGAACACAGCTACAGATCAGACGTTTTCAAAACAACTTCTCTTGAAGGACTAAGTTGAAGTGTGCGCAGCGCCACCTACCGGACTGGAGGACGCGCATCACACAGCCCAAACAGTAGGAATAGTTCACCCGAAAATGAAAACCGTGTCATCATTTATTCAACCTAAAGTTGTTCCAAACCTGTATGGATTTCTTTCTTCTGCTGAACACGAAAGAGAATATTTTGAAGAATATTTAACCAAACAGTTGACGGGCTCCACTGACTTCCAAAGTATGGATAAAAATACATCAACCGTTTGGTTACCGACATTCTTCAAAATATCTTCTTTTGTGTTCAGCAGAAGACATAAACTCAAACAGGTTTGTAAATGATTACAGACTTTTCATGTAATTGTATAGCTTTTTTCACAAGACATACTATCCTCAATTTGTAAGGCACATAGGGCTATTTAGGAGTAGTTGACTTTAAAATGAAAATTACCCCATGTTTTACTCACCCTCAAGCCATCCTAGGTGTAAATGACTTTCTTCTTTCAAATGAACACAATAGGAGTTATATTAATAAACTATCCTTACGATTCCAAGCTTTATAATAGCAGCGACGGGGTCCATTGAGTTTGAAGCTCAAAAAAGCCCATCCATCCATCATAAACTTATACTCCACACAACTCCAGGGGGTTAATAAAGGCCTTCTGAAGTGAATCAATTGAGTTTTGTAACAAAAATATCCATATTTAAAACTTTATAGAGTAATATATCTATAGCTTCGGCAGACTGCCTTCATTATTCAACTTACGAAAAAAAGCGTAATGGTGTGACGAATCACTAGAACGTAGCGTAAACGTTTTGAACAGCGAGGTGTTACACTTTATGTGTAAGTTGAATACAGAAGGCTGTCTGGCGGAAGCTAGATATTTTACTTTATAAACTTTTAAATATGGATATTTTTCTTACAAAAACCTATATCGATTTGCTTCAGAAGGCCTTTATTAACTTTATTATAGTACTTATAGGATGGATGGATGCATTTTTTTGAGCTTCAAACTCGGTGGACCCCGTCACTGCCATTATAAAGCTTGGAAGAGCAATGATATTTATTAATATAACTCTGATTGTGTTCATCAGAAAGAAGCATGTCATATACACCTAGGATGGCTTGAGGGTGAGTAAATCATGGGGTAATTTTCGAGGAAGTGAATACTCCTTTAAACTGATTTATTTATAGGGTATATTTTTTGTAATAATTGTTCCAAAATCTTGACCACCCATGCTGGTATGTCCAGCTGGAAGCTTCTTATTGGTCAAATGTGGTCTACCAGCTTTCTCCTTTAAAAAAAAAAACTAAAACAAATTTACCTTTTGAAAAAGAAAACACAGCACTGAACTGGAAAATGATTAAAAAAACACTTGAATGGTCGCTTTGTAAGGCTGTTACTAAAAAACACCCCTGATGTCTTTATTCAGCCTCAAGATGGCACTGCTTCCCTATTTTGAGTTGTTAAACACGTTCTGCTGGTAGCAAACTGCTCCTAAAGCTGCCCTTGAAAGAATATACATGAATCATTATCTCAATAAAATATAGGAATTGCCCTTTGCTTTGAAGTCACCATGAAATAAAAAAATTGACAATTCTTGGTTTTTTATATTAAATATTGCAGTATTTATTATAAATGATTTAGCTGTGCACATCATTTTTTTAAAATAATGTGCCCTCATAATCTTTAATCAAAATAACTTCCCGCTTCCTCTTCTCTTCTCAGAAGTGTTTACTGGCGTGAGGGCGGGACAACCTGTCACTCACATGAGATTGACCAATAGCAAACCACAACCATCCAATCAATTCCCTATGGACAAATCAAGTCCCGCCCCACATTTTTTTCTTGTTCGAGAAGCGTTTCACTCGGAAATACGTCACAATAATAGGGGATAAAAGACTATAACAACAACTGTTTCATGCCGACTATAATTCTACATTCACACGCCTGTAAATGCACCATTTCTCCTTGCTCTTTAATTGCTGTGCTATGAAAGAACAGAAGGTTCTCATCCCCAGGGTGAAAGAAAACTTTTCAGATTTCTCTCTGGTTGATGTCACACCTGAGATAACCATCAAAAACGACTAATTTCCAATATATTATTACAATCACCTATTTTTAAAAATACCCTTTAGGGTCCAGACAAGAAGGTGCAAGGTGCGCACTGATAGCATATACAAAAAGCCACATGCATGCTGAATCAGTTAATGAGCTTATTACCCTTTGCAAATGTCCTGTTGTGGCTGCCATTACTTAGGCCTTAAGGGGATGTCAGCACAAAAGCCAAGTAATAATACAGCGGCTTCTTTGCTTATCGGTGAAACCACACAACTGCAAGCTGCCTTGAGGCCCTGCGCTGAGGACAGTGTTTTAATTGGGTCAGTCTGAATCTGCAGCCTGTTGCCATCACATGAGTGTATAGAGAGATGGAAAAAGCAACCCTCTGCCTTTTTAGGGGGATGCAAAAGGTGTTTCAGCTACACACACACACGTCTGGAACACGTCTGCTACTTCATTATGAAGATTTACCGTAGTTAAACCAATTGTCAATGCCTCATTACCATGATTAGATCAATGTAACGACTATAGTTCCTAAGTGTCAATGTAATTTTTTTGTTATGAAAATTAGAAAATGAAGTAATATTGGAATAAATCTACATGACTTATGATGTTGTACTCGAAATCCTGTTCACTGCTATGGATTACTACACTGACAGTCGTAATTCTGATTTTATAAGTATTCATTTTTTTCAGCAATATTGTGAAATATTATTACCATTTAAAATAAGATGTTTCACCAGTATTCGGTGTCACAGATATCATTTTATTATGCTGAATTGGTGCTCAGTTATTATAGGCACTCAATTATTAATCATGTTTTTTTGCTACTTAATATTTTTGTAAAAACTGTGATATACTACAGTTCAAAAGTCTTTGCTTTTTCTATTCATCATAAAATCTTGTAAAATATGTATCACGATTTCCACAAAAAGATAAAGCAGCAAAAACTGTTTTGATACTGATAATAATAACCATGTTGGATAAAGCAGTAATGCATTACACTATTGTGTTACTCCCTAAAAATAATTAATTGCATTACTTAGTTACTTTTTTATGGAAAGTAATGCATTACATTAATTTTGCATTACCTGGGCTGGGCTTGCTGCTTTGTTTTTAATAACAAAAAATATATATATTTCTTCTTATTCATATGGTTACATTGAATCATTGAAGGCATTCAGATATTTTGTTGTAAATTTAAAAAGTAATGTGTTACTTTCCTAAAAAGTAATCTGATTACATATCTTGCGTTTTTTGTAATGCGTTACTCCAACACTAAATAATTGATAATAACTAAGCTCCAAATCAGCATATTACAATGATTTCTGAAGGATCATGTGACACTGAAGAGTAATGATGCTGAAAATTTAGCTTTGCCATAACAGAAATAAATTACATTTTAAAATATATTAAAATAGAAAACAGTTATATAAATTTGGTGAGCATGAGACTTTTCCAAAAACAAAAAATCTTAAAAATGTCAAACTTTTGACTGATAGTATATATAGTCTTTTCTGGTATTTCTAATAAGAAATGTTATCGTTTTAAAATGACACATCATCATATAGTGGCTCTGAGGGTCAAGAAAAGTGTATCCTTATCTTGCCTTTGCATAATTTGTTTCTGGAATCTGGTACAACTTTATGCATAGACTTTGAATATAAATATATTTAACTAAAGTAAAGATAGAGTCATTTATATTCCAGTGCCAAGCACAGCTACTTAGTAAATATTAAAACGCTATGGTATTGCGTCACGCAAATAACTGAACTTTGAGAACTTTTCATCTATTTTTGAGTGTATTTTAGTAACAAAGTAAACATTTAATGAAACCAGTTTGGCATTCTAACCTGAACATATGGCATGAACAAAATTCATGAATCTATGAAAAGGAAATTTAAAGGGACAGTTCACCCAAAAATAACAATTCTTAATTTACTCACCCTCATGTTTTATTTCTTCTATGGAATACAAAAAAACCTGTTCTTTTCTAACTGGAAACTAAGGCTGTTCCAGTACCCATCCACTTTTATTGTAATAAAAAAAATCTTAATTTTTCACAGTGCACATTAAAATTTCCCACATCTGACCTCAAAGAGTCTTAAAGAGACTCTAAATTCTCCCACCTCCTCTTGAAAACATCTAATGGAAAGTTGCTGTGGTCAGCATAATCTTGCAATTGACGTTGGATGATCTCTCTGGGTTGTCATTTTCAAGCAGGATGTGGAAGAATTCCAAATTCCAAGTTATCTGGAATGCAGCATAAACCCATTTAAAAAATAAAACAAAAAAGACCACACGATGTGTACTAAATGTGAGTATCCACAGTCCGAAACAGCTTCATGTGAAAGGTACACAATTCAGCTTGCATTTACATCAACACGTGAGAGCGCACATCTCTTTGACTTTGTAAGGTAAATTCAATCTGGGGCTTCAGTTTCCTCTTGTGGGTATGTAATGCGGTTGTCATGTTCAATGAGAAATTGCTTCCCCTCTGAAGAGCTTTGTGGGCACTGAAATAGGTTGCTATGACATGCTCGTTCGCCGTGTCCTTCTAGAGAAGATTAAAAGCTTGATATTGAAATCATGGTTCGTCACCAATGCTAGACATCTTATTTACTCCAAATGGGCAAGGAATGCAGTATGTCAGAGGTGAAAAACACGTTTCTGCCGTGTGTGCGCACACACCGTTTCAAATCAAGGATCCTCAAGCCCCGCTTGGCTGCGGCTCCATTATCTACGGTTCCGGCAGTATCCTAAGATTTGTGCCTATTCCCCAGCTCACTTTAGCCCTAGGGCTGTCTGTGTTGATTTATGTTTGACAGCCATTGAACTCATCACAGCCTTGTGCGAATATCCGTATTGACCTGTGGCCACTCACATTAAATCCTATCGAGTTTAGTCTTGCATGATGTTCGACCTCCTCGAGGAAGGCTGTCTTAGAGCAATAGGAAAATTCATAGCTATAGCATTTAAGTGCAAATCTATCTTAGGCAGCATAAGATCAATACAAAAATGCAGCCATTTGTGGTTTTACATTAGATCTGTGCATATTAAAATACTTCATCAACAGCACAGAACAGGTGGATATAGCAGATATGACACAAGTAGAGGTTTAATTTAACTTAGTAAATGTATTGCCATTAAATGGATATGGCAAATAGCAGCCATAAAGACTATAACCACACCAATATTTTATGAGTTTATGTTTAAAAGCATTTTTTAAAATTGTTTAACATATACATATGTGCTGAACAAACAAGTGCAATCCATGGAGGCCCCACCTTGCAACTTACAGGACTTAAAAGATCTGCTGATAACATCTTGGTGCCAGATACCACCAGTCCATGCCTCAACGGGTCAGGGCTGTTTTGGCAGCAAAAGAGGGACCAACACAATATTAGGAATAATATTAGGTCATAATGTTATGCCTGATTGGTGTATATACACTCACCTAAAGGATTATTAGGAACACCATACTAATACTGTGTTTGACCCCCTTTCGCCTTCAGAACTGCCTTAATTCTATGTGGCATTGATTCAACAAGGTGCTGAAAGCATTCTTTAGAAATGTTGGCCCATATTGATAGGATAGCATCTTGCAGTTGATGGAGATTTGTGGGATGCACATCCAGGGCACGAAGCTCCCGTTCCACCACATCCCAAAGATGCTCTATTGGGTTGAGATCTGGTGACTGTGGGGGCCATTTTAGTACAGTGAACTCATTGTCATGTTCAAGAAACCAATTTGAAATGATTCGAGCTTTGTGACATGGTGCATTATCCTGCTGGAAGTAGCCATCAGAGGATGGGTACATGGTGGTCATAAAGGGATGGACATGGTCAGAAACAATACTCAGGTAGGCCGTGGCATTTAAACGATGCCCAATTGGCACTAAGGGGCCTAAAGTGTGCCAAGAAAACATCCCCCACACCATTACACCACCACCAGCAGCCTGCACAGTGGTAACAAGGCATGATGGATCGATGTTCTCATTCTGTTTACGCCAAATTCTGACTCTACCATCTGAATGTCTCAATAGAAATCGAGACTCATCAGACCAGGCAACATTTTTCCAGTCTTCAACTGTCCAATTTTGGTGAGCTTGTGCAAATTGTAGCCTCTTTTTCCTATTTGTAGTGGAGATGAGTGGTACCCGGTGGGGTCTTCTGCTGTTGTAGCCCATCCGCCTCAAGGTTGTGCGTGTTGTAGCTTCACAAATGCTTTGCTGCATACCTCGGTTGTAACGAGTGGTTATTTCAGTCAAAGTTGCTCTTCTATCAGCTTGAATCAGTCGGCCCATTCTCCTCTGACCTCTAGCATCAAAAAGGCATTTTCGCCCACAGGACTGCCGCATACTGGATGTTTTTCCCTTTTCACACCATTCTTTGTAAACCCTAGAAATGGTTGTGCGTGAAAATCCCAGTAACTGAGCAGATTGTGAAATACTCAGACCGGCCCGTCTGGCACCAACAACCATGCCACGCTCAAAATTGCTTAAATCACCTTTCTTTCCCATTCTCCCATATATGCCAAAATCATCAGTATTAAAACAATAAAAGACCTGAAATATTTCAGTTGGTGTGCAATGAATCTAAAATATATGAAAGTTTAATTTTTATCATTACATTATGGAAAATAATGAACTTTATCACAATATGCTAATTTATTGAGAAGGACCTGTATATACATACATATATATATATATATATATATACTGTATATGTATTATATATTTATACAAAATGCTACTTGAATAATTTATCTTATGGGGTTTTAAATTTGTAATTTTCAGTTAATCAGTAAAATTAGGTCTGTTTTGTACATCTAAATATCCATACATATACATACACTACCGTTCAAATCTGAAGATTTGTTTTGAAAGAAATTAATACTTTTATTCAGCAAGAATGCATTTAACTGATCAAAAGTGACAGTAAAGATAGTTTCCACACAAAAAATGAAGTAGCAGTTTTCAGCATTGATAATAAGAAATGTGATTTCTGAAGGATCATGTTATACTGACGACTGGAGTAATGATCTTTTTATTTTTTAAGAATTAATTGGACAATTCTTCAAAAATAAATAAGTTGCTGATAGTACTGGAGTTCTGTCTGTGATACTGATTAATCATCTGTGTTAACAAGTATATATATTTGTATAACGTTGAACTTTAGAAATCAATCATTTGGCAAATGATTGTATGACAACGTTTTCATTACTAAAAAATAAGTGTATGATAGAATTTGCATTTATCTGTGTGTCATTTGATCATCACCCTGGCACAGACCTGATAAAACGGTCAAGAATATGTACAACTGACAATATCTGCATAAACTGGGACTAAACACTAGATAGTCTTTCTTGGGCTCTGATTTGACCCACATGGTCTCAACAAGAACATTTCTATAGTCCACAGCACATGACTTTACATTTACTGTACATGAGGGTTGACATGGTTGTCCTTCGTTTCAGTCATCATTACCGTCCCAGTTTAACAGTGGTCTTCGCTCCGAGGGGACAGATGGCTCGATCCGCTGCCACCGATTGGGCGGCCAGATGATATGAGACGCCCGGCCGTGAACAAGGCCGAGAGAAACCTGTGGAGATCAGAATCATCAAGCTAAACTACCATCAAAAGCTCTATAAAAATCATACATAACGGTTGATTTCTTGAGGAGAAAGTAGCTTTTAATAGGCTACCGTTTTACAAACACCAACTGGAACAAGAATCAGATGCTAGTGAATACAAAGCAATATATCTCTGGCTAGAAGAGAACAGGACCTCATTGCTTTTTATAGCCAGGAGGATATGGGAGACATTCCAACAAGCTCCCAAAAACTTTGATTTGGAGGGTATTGTAAATACCTGCGAGGTGTGGAGGGACTTGAAGGGGTGATAATGTACTCACCTGCTGGGGATGATACAGACCTCACAAATCTTTGGGTTTAACAGCATGACGAGACCACAATATAAGTTTAAAATACAGAGAAGCTCTGAGAAGAATCGGAGTTATTTTAGTATTATTGATTTACTATTATAGTGTTTGTTAATATTTAGAATTAGATTTTAATTCTAGGTAAAGTTTTAGTCATTTGTTGTGTGGGTTTTTTGGTCATTTCTTTATTTAATTTTTTAACCTGTTAATTGTCACCGCCGTTTTGAACATAGGCCGTTTACATCTGGTATTACCCCTTAAATGCATGAAAGTTTCGCCAATCATTATTACATATTCGGGTCTTTAGCGACCCGGATCTATATTTATATTTAACACAGATCTCTACTTGTCGCGATAATATAAAACTCTCCTGATATTACAGTAACAATTACAGACAAACAAAATAAAGCATATTTTGTTACCTTTTGGAGCTTGGAAGGGTTCAGTTTGAGCAGATGTTATTTATACCATCATTACGGTTCTCGTCAGAGAATATTCACGATCTCAAACATATTCTCAACACTGTCATTTTCAACATCTTCAGACTCAATATTTTGATCGCTGATAGCTTCTTCACCAGATCCAGCAAGTGACAATGACACTAATATTTGTTTGCGTTCAGCATTTAATCGCTGAGCCATTTCATGTTTTGCTGATGATACTTCCTATTCTTTTGTTTTCTGCCTGCGGTAACTATGAGTGTAACGTCGCTTCATCATTGCGTAGCAGACATTGCCACCTTGTAGAATAAAGGTGAATTGCACTTATTCATTCATCAAAGATTCAATTATTGTTATGCAGAAAAAAATTTATTTGCAGTGTTGCACACCTCGGGTCATTAGCAACCCTATATACAGTATATCTCTCTCTCTCTCTCTCTCTCTCTCTCTCTCTCTCTCTCTCTCTCTCTCTCTCTCTCTCTCTCTCTATATATATATATATATATATATATATATATATATATATATACAGTGAGGAAAATAAGTATTTGAACACCCTGCTATTTTGCAAGTTCTCCCACTTAGAAATCATGGAGGGGTCTGAAATTGTCATCGTAGGTGCATGTCCACTGAGAGACATAATCTAAAAAAGAAAATCCAGAAATCACATTGTATGATTTTTTAACTATTTATTTGTATGATACAGCTGCAAATAAGTATTTGAACACCTGAGAAAATCAATGTTAATATTTGGTACAGTAGCCTTTGTTTGCAATTACAGAGGTCAAACGTTTCCTGTAGTTTTTCACCAGGTTTGCACACACTGCAGGAGGGATTTTGGCCCACTCCTCCACACAGATCTTCTATAGATCAGTCAGGTTTCTGGCCTGTCGCTGAGAAACACGGAGTTTGAGCTCCCTCCAAAGATTCTCAATTGGGTTTAGATCTGGAGACTGGCTAGGCCACGCCAGAACCTTGATATGCTTCTTACAGAGTCACTCCTTGGTTATACTGGCTGTGTGCTTAGGGTCATTGTCATGTTGGAAGACCCAGCCTCGACCCATCTTCAATGCTCTAACTGAGGGAAGGAGGTTGTTCCCCAAAATCTCGCAATACACTGCCCCGGTCATCCTCTCCTTAATACAGTGCAGTCGCCCTGTCCCATGTGCAGAAAAACACCCCCAAAGCATGATGCTACCACCCCCATGCTTCACAGTAGGGATGGTGTTCTTGGGATGGTACTCATCATTCTTCTTCCTCCAAACACGTTTAGTGGAATTATGACCAAAAAGTTCTATTTTGGTCTCATCTGACCACATGACTTTCTCCCATGACTCCTCCGGATCATCCAAATGGTAATTGGCAAACTTAAGACGGGCCTTGACAAGTGCTGGTTTAAGCAGGGGAACCTTCCGTGCCATGCATGATTTCAAACCATGACGTCTTAGTAACCTTGGAAACGGTGGTCCCAGCTCTTTTCAGGTCATTGACCAGCTCCTCCCGTGTAGTTCTGGGCTGATTTCTAACCTTTCTTAGGATCATTGAGACCCCACGAGGTGAGATCTTGCATGGAGCCCCAGTCCGAGGGAGATTGACAGTCATGTTTAGCTTCTTCCATTTTCTAATGATTGCTCCAACAGTGGACCTTTTTTCACCAAGCTGCTTGGCAATTTCCCCTTAGCCTTTTCCAGCCTTGTGGAGGTGTACAATTTTGTCTCTAGTGTCTTTGGACAGCTCTTTGGTCTTGGCCATGTTAGTAGTTGGATTCTTACTGATTGTATGGGGTGGACAGGTGTCTTTATGCAGCTAACGACCTCAAACAGGTGCATCTAATTTAGGATAATAAATGGAGTGGAGGTGGGCATTTTAAAGGCAGGCTAACAGGTCTTTGAGGGTCAGAATTCTAGCTGATAGACAGGTGTTCAAATATTTATTTGCAGCTGTATCATACAAATAAATAGTTAAAAAATCATATATTGTGATTTCTGGATTTTTTTTTAGATTATGTCTCTCACAGTGGACATGCACCTACGATGACAATTTCAGACCCCTCCATGATTTCCAAGTGGGAGAACTTGCAAAATAGCAGGGTGTTCAAATACTTATTTTCCTCACTGTATATATATAAACATAAACTGTATTTTTAACACAATTTACTTATCTGTATACCGCTGTTTTCACTCTCCTAAAAACGGCTGATGACTTCCTTTATTCTATGAAGTCCCTCCTTCAGAAATACGTAACGAGTTCTGATTGTGCCAGCGGTTCCTGTGTTGTGATTTGACCGCAGCTTAGCGAACATGGCACGGTTCCTGTGTTGTGATTCGACAGCAGCTTAGCACACGTGGAAAGGTCACGCCTCTTAACGGGAGATAAATGCGCTTAATGATCTCTACAGCGTCCCTGGGAAAGCCAAACAAAGGTGATTTGACTCCGGGATGAAAATAACAGCGTCTCGACGACATGGCGACAAACACACTCAAACGCAACACTTCCTTTTCTCCACGCGATACGTCCTCTTCTCCACGTGGGACAGCAACAAGACCACGCCCCCTTTTTTCGCGTGTTCTTGTGGGCGGAGGTTAGTCTGTTCTACTGTTCTACTGACGTCATTTATGAAGGAAGTACCAGGATGTAGTCCAAGCCAGCCGTTCGCTGTAGGCTTTGAAAGGGAACTTCTGTTAAATAAAATATCTTGCTTGGCATTGAACTTTGAGCTTTATAATCTTACAGGTATTATTTATGCTCTAACAGCAACATTACACACTAACTGAAGTTTGAACAATGGGATCACGAAGAACGGGACCTTTAAGTGAAAAAAGACATGGTTTTCCCTTCACACACACACACACACACACACACACACACACACACACACACACACACACACACACACACACACACACACACACACACACACACACACACACACACACACACACACACACACACACACACACACACACACACACACACACACACACACACACACACACACAATCTTGCTGCATAATACATCAAGTCAAGGTAACGGTGCAGTCTGTACTGACAAAAGTGAAAGCAATTGCCTGAAACATCCAACAGGAGTATTTGCTTAGTGATATACGACTTCATGGTTTTTCTCCAAATATATCTCCCAACCCTCCCTTTCATGTTCCGGCCTGGTCTTTGGGGAGAACCAAAAGCGTTTTGGGTAATGGATGTGAAATAATAATAAAAGAGACCTAGGAAGTATGTGGTTCAGTGAGAAACATATTTGCTTTCTGACAAGAAGCATCATCAAAAATCCGCCTGAGGACAAACACTCGAAAAACCTCAACGAGTACAAAAGGTACGCAAAACAAAATCATGCTGAATCAGGGACTTAACAGACAGGACAGTTTGTTTTTCTTTCTCAGTCCAAGTAACATTTAAAACATTTCAAGGACGAATCTGAGCAGCAGATCTTGACGTACTGTGAAGGACTGTTGTGAGATGTCATAGTCTGAGTTGAGATGGGAGAAGGAATCACTGCTCTGTTTAATAATGTATCTGAGGAGCCGTGCAGCAAAGAAGCATCTACAAAGAACCAATAATACCTCAATCTCTATACATTACAGGCGGGGTATTCGAGCACATTAAGGCTGTTAACAAGGTGCCCAGAAAGTGGCAATCTTTGTCTTTTTTGTTGAATTTTTTATAACCACATCTATTTGTGGCTAAATCTGCCTGCGGTGGTGGCTTCCAGAAAAAAATCCTTTGAAACTGCAGCCTGAAAGACAGTTTTCATCGGTCACACAAATGTAAACCATCTAAGGAGGTGCTGGAGAAAATGACTACCTGAATACTTGTTTCGAATGTTTTATTTTAAAATTGAAAGTTCATATCAAATTGATTTCTATTTAGCATCTTTGCCTGCCAACAATTAAATAGATTTTTATGTACATTATTTAGTCAAAAACGTGGAGCTTTTTAACGTTTTATTATGACCACCAAGGCTGCATTTATTTGATCAAAAATAGTGAACATTTTATATTATTATGTAATTATTAATATGAAATATTAATGTTTTCTAATATATATATTAATATATATTAATTAATATATATGTTTTCTTTCTAAATATATTTTCAAATGTAATTCAGTAAATACACCAGTCTTCAGTGTCACATGATCCTTCAGAAATCATTCTAATATGATGATTTGCTGCACAATAAACTTTTCTTATTATTATTATCAATGTTGAAAACAGATGTGCTGCTTAATATTTTTTTGGAAGCTGTGATACATTTCTTTCAGGATTCTTTGATTAATAAAAAGTTCAAAAGAACAAGATTTATTTGACACAAAACTATTGCAACATTATAAATATATTTATTGTCACTTTTGATCAAATTAAAGCATCCTTGCTTAAAAAAAGTATTAATTTATTTAAAAACATTTATGCTAAATTTCTGAATGGCATGCATTAAGGCCACCTAATATAAAGTGGGGCCGAAATATTAATAATAAATAATATTAACATTTTATATATATATATATATATATATATATATATATATATATATATATATATATATATATATATATATATATATATATATATATATATATATATATATATATATATATATATATATAAAATATTTAATATATTTAATTTGAGTAATTGATTGTTTTTTAATGCGTTAAAGTTACACATTTCTCTAAACGCCCATTTCTAATAATATCAGTTAAACAAAATAATCATTTGAAACCACAATTTAAAAAATTGCATGCTACCAAATCAAATCCACAAGGTTGTTTACACCACGCTCTCTCGTCTAGTTTTGGTGTGTACATCTTTTTAATCACATCAAGAATCCAGTTATGATTCACGCTCAAAATGTAATATCTTTTGTTATTTTGGAGGAGAAGAGAACCCAAATGTTTCGGTTCTCAGGCCTTCTTCAGCGTGTGGCGTCACCTGATATCTCCACCCATTATTTATACAATTCATTCTTTGTTAACGTTACAATAAATTAACAGGTTTAATTAATCATTTACTCACCCTCAAGCCATCCTATATGTGTATATGCCTTTTTTCTTTCAGCCAAACACAATCAGAATTATATTAAATAATATCCTGGCTCTTGCAAGCTTTATAATGGGAGTGAATGGTACATTGTACATCAAAAGAGATCATTCGTAAGATATACTGTAACTTGTTTCCCTCCTTCAATGTTGACAATGAGATTTTGTTCTAAGCAAGCACCAATTAATTGATTACCGGTCCAAATGTGTTGCTGTCGAAACTGTGGCCGTGATGATCCCCCTCGATCCACAGATGTCCATCTGGAACTCTTACATAACGGTTTTTATATCCCAGCGTTCTGTTGAAGGAAAAAATTATGCGTTAACACACTAATGGATTCTGATTGCTCTTAATGCAGGAAAACACCAGGCTATTTTTCAGTTTTCGTTGTTAATGTTACAGTTGACCAGCTACATGTAGCCACCAATCCTGCATTTGGCTCTTGGCTCGCCCTTTAAATCTAAGATCAATAATTAATGTTCGCACAGCTGCTGCAGTCTTTGTTTTATATTTAAGATGACTTTCTAACATAGCAATAGCTCATATCCATTGCAGGCAGTGATGTGAGCGCTCTAGAGCGTGGAGGAGATTTTAGGATTTTTAATGGTAGTTTTTCTACCTCATCATAAAACTAAATTAAATTTGTCTTCATATGAATCATCCTAAAATCAAACTCTCGGAGTCACCAGGCCTGTGGATTTCCTCGAACGAATCCCAAGATCACCTTGAGATGTAATGTTGTTGGCCATAAATGGTTTGATGAGACATTAATGTTTAATGATACTTACGGCTAAATGGCGCATTTGTGCGATACAATCATTTAAAAGAGGACCAAGCCTCAATTGGCGTGTTTAATAAGCTCAAACAGATCCTTCTAGCAGTTTGTCTGCTGCCACAAAGGCCTGTTAGTCTGTGTAAACACTTTTCAGGCAACATTTTAGTGGTAACAAAACAATATTCTGCCATTTCAACCCAAGAATCAATCATGATGCCATCTAGGCCATATCAACAACTTTCGAACAAACTTACTTGATGAAGTCACCCTCGATCCCAATGACCCGCTTGATGATCTTCTGCTGAGGGTTCTTCGGGCTCCTACAGAAGGAGTGAACAGATATGAGATGGTATGTCTGGCTACAGCATTTGCATACTGATGACAGAACCGCTTTTGGTTTATTTGAGGATGCTGCTGAGCTCAGTGGATTATGGGGCATTAAGGACAGTTTTCGGAGACCAGATGGGTCTTATCTGCTGGAGTAAGTCAAGAAAAGACTCTATGAAATGTCAAAACTCTCAATTTTTCGGGGCACAATATTATTAGATCTATTTCACTTGATTCAGTTAGTATAATCAATTGAGACACTGTCTAAAGAGTTAAATGCAGGCGAAGAAGAGGACAAAAAGAACTTTTTTTTAAATTCTTGAATGTTATGCATTTACTCTTGGGGGTTACTATGAAGTTTGGCTGTGTTTTTTGTAACAGAAGCCCATTTCCAGCCCATCTTAAAAAAACGTCTCAAAATAGCAACTTTGTTTCTCATAATTGTGACTTTACATAACAATGCGACTTTATATGTAGCAAATTTAGCTTTCGTAATTGCAATTTTAAATCTCATAGCGTGAATTTATAACTCACATAGTTTCCACTAGCGAATTTCCATAAGATTGTCCAATCCAAATCTCCAATTATGTGGGATTATTGACTAATTATTTCCCAAAAACAAGATTGCTAAAACTATTAAAAATAGTTTTTTATTAATTTAACTAAATCTGAAATATAGATTTTGGAAATGATAAAATAAAGCTAAATAATAAAAAGAAAATGTCAAATGTTTACTACAATAGTACATAAATAATACTAAAATAACATGTTCAAAACCATATTATATTGTAGATCTATGATATTAGACATTATAGATCATCATAAAACATTGCACAGTCAAATAAAATTCCTTTTCCATGACTCGCTGAAGTTATAACTATTTCAATTATTTCAAGTTCCCTAACTTCCAGGTTTTCTGATCCCACACAGCTTCACATATGTTGAGGTCAGGTCTCTTGTAGTGTTTGAAATATTTGTCCCATCAAATTTTGACCTGATCCCTCACATCATTACCCACGGTGACCCTGACTGTGACCGAGCCGAAACCTGCAAACTTCTCATCTCACCCACTTCTGCAACCTTCTGCCACTGCTTGTCACTCCACGCTTTGTGGAATTTCATGTACGGTAATCTTTTCTGCTTGTTGCCTTTCCGCAAGAACGCTTTCTCAGCTGCAACACACCCTATAAGACTTCTTATAAGATGACTTCTCACGGTTGAAGAGTGTACTTTGGTGCCAAACGTCTCTCAAATGCTGAGCAAGCACTTCAGTGAGAAATTGCCTACTTTCTTTGTGACAGTTTGAACACCATGTCTTAAAAATCTAGGCAACTAAAAACCAAACCTGTTACTACATATCAGGAAGACATTTTGGGTTATCTTTTATTGAATAAAGTTTATTTGTGTTTACTCTAATGCTAGTCACTAAGAAATCCCAATGGACAATTGTTTTTATATGGAATATTGCAGTGTTTATTCTAAATGTTTGATCCATGCACATCATTATGCTTCGTTAAATTCATGTTCACTCATGATCTTTCATCAAAATAGCTTCCCTTCCTCCTTGCAGCATAATCTCTTCTCTTCTCTGATGGTGTGTTTACTGGCGTGAGGGTGGGACAACCTGTCACTCACATGAGTTTGATCAATAGCACACCACAACCATCCAATCAATTCAACAAAATCAAGTCCCACCCTACATTTTTTCTTATACAATAGGGATGAAGATGCTATCGCAACTTCTGCTTTATGGCAACTTTAACTACATATAGGTAAAGTTTTTTGTTGACCTACAGTAGTGGGTTCCCAAAAAGAGACTACTCGTTATACCAAAACCTTTCTGTTCTAAAATTTATTTATTTATTTATTTATTTAAATGTAAAGGGGACCTATTTTGCCCCTTTTTAAAGGATGTAATATAAGTATCAGGTGTCCCCAGAATGTGTCTGAAGTTTCAGCTCAAAATTAGCCTGGATGCCAGTCGAATTTAGCCCTGCCCACAACATTTGAGTTCGGGAAATTCGGTCTGGACTTGATCCGTTGTGGAGCAACTATGCTCGAACAGGAGCTGTTCGGACTAATCAAATCGTCAGGGCGGGCTTTAGACGATGATGGACAGATGATCAACAGTAACGTAATCATCCACGTCACCAAAGAGCGCTTGGGTTGAATTCGTTCTAATCATAAACTGAGAATTTGTTTGTATATGCATTCTACTTTACTATTTCTCTCAAAAATGATGATCGTGTTGGAAAGTACTTTGTGTATCCTTAAATTCTTTTACAACACCGGTAAAGATTGTTTATACTCATCTTCTTCTTCTACTTCTTCCAGCGTGCGTGCAGTTGAGTTCTGTTGACAACTATGCGTCGCTCCGTTGCTCTGATTGGTTGTAGGTC
Source organism: Romanogobio albipinnatus (assembly GCA_023566225.1). Lineage (NCBI taxonomy): Eukaryota > Metazoa > Chordata > Actinopteri > Cypriniformes > Gobionidae > Romanogobio > Romanogobio albipinnatus. The sequence goes on along the minus strand of CM042262.1, from coordinate 20,103,199 downwards.
TATCCAATTGGGGTCTTTCCTGGTTTGGTTAAAAGACGCCCCATAATCACAGCCCAATGGAGCAGTTTCAGACTCATATTCTGACTAGAATTGAGTATGACGACGTCAGGCTAGCTCAAAATACCCCACAGATCATTTATTATACCATGTTGTAAATGCACATTTTTGAGTAGAAGGAAAAACATGCTTTTTTCATGCATGTATCTTTAAATGCAAATGAGCTGCTGCTCCCCAGAAGAGGGCGGAGCCTTTACGGCTCCTGCCTTTGGATAGGCCTACTCTGCCAAAACTCTGGCTTCGATTATCATCTCTATCGTAGATTCGCAGTTACACTCACGTGACATTACAGTTTTTATTCATCATTAATGTTTATTATCTGCATGCATTTTAAAACCATATCAGTCTAAACTTCTGATATATGGTTTTCTGAGTGCATACATCCAAAGAACGCACACAAAAGGGTGCCAGACACGTGTCCTGTGAGTATTAAAGGAACACTCCACTTTTTGGGGACTTTAGCTTATTCACTGTATCCAGTAGTGACCACCCTATTAATGTAATAGTGTCACTAACGGTACATTATGTATAGCGAATGACACTGTTACAGTAGGCTAGTAAGCGGCAGCGTGCGCAGTAAGCAGTTTCGCGGCGTAGAACCATGTGAATTGCGAAAGTATAAACAAGCCTTCAACCAGTGTTGCCAATTTAGCAATTTTGTCGCTAGATTTAGCAACTTTTCAGATTACCTTAGAAACTTTTTTTTTCTAAAAGCACCTAGCAACAAATTTAGCCATTTTTTTTTATTTATTTTGCAACTTTTAGCAGCTTCTGGAAAGTGACTCTAATCCAAACAACACACATACAAGCTAGCTCAATAGGCAGAGCGGTTCATTCATAATTCCTTAAGATCGCTGTGTAAATGTGTAAATCGCTGTAAAAACTGGAAGATCATTTAGGTAGCATATTTACGGAGCCCTGCATATAGGAAAAAAACTAGTAGGCTCAATCGTGCACACGATTTATAAATCAAGGGAACAAATGAGTAAATCGTGTGGACGGTTTAGCAAATCGAGGGAACAAAAAATGTTGCGCACAATTTACTTCTTTTTTTTTTCTTGCACGTCATGTGTGGGGCTCCGTACATATTAACTAACACATTGCTTTAATTTATTTTACAAACAAATCTAAATTAGCATTTCAAATAATATCTACGCGTTACATAATGGCGTAGTTTTGCCTTGCGATTACGTAATGACGTCATAGCGCAATGACGTTACAGCGTCATTTAGAAACTTTTAGCAACAACTCGATCTGCCTTTAGCAACTTCCCCTGAAAATTTGTTGACAACAGTGGCTTCAACGGCACAAAGCTAAAGAGAAAGCAGGAACTGTGTGCTGATTCCACCATTTGCCACGTTAAAAAGGCATTTAAGTCATAAGTGTAGACTACGTATTTGTCTCGGAGCAAGTGTGAATTTGAATTTCCTTTCGCGGCAGTTATAGTAACACAAATCACATAACACCCAATTACTCATTCGCCCTTGCTTCTTTTTCCACACCAACATTCCAATATTCCTGCCCACTAAAGGCTGCACAGATATATTTGCTTACCCCGAAAGGCCTATGTAAACGATTTAGAAAAATTTCCATCGATTCACAATTTATATCATCGCTACAAATCTACGATATGTATTGTCATATATTACCCAACCCTAACATGCAGTAACGTTAATACTTCAAACACATTTGACAAGCTATCAACAAGTAGAATTGACCATGACATCCTTATTCCAGAAAGGTTGTGCATGAATGTCGGGGTTGTGGGGAGGGGCATGTCTGGTCTGAACTAGTTGATGCATGAAAACAGCACCCTGATAAAGAGGTTGACTGGCTCAAGTATTTTGAAAATACAAAAATACTCATCTTAAATGTATTTAAATACAACAAATTACATTTGACTTTTTCCAAAGGCTTTAAAATACAAAATACAAAATAGTATTTTGTATTTCAAATACGTATTTTAAATACATGTATCTGAAATACTGCCCATCCCTGCTGCCGACACACATTTATGTTCAAACACCATGTAAAGGGGAATTTTGCATAATAGACCCCCTTTAAAATGTATTTTCAGATAAAAAAAAACAAAAAAAAAATAGAGAATTCAATGAATATCACTGTACATCACTTCAAGCTTCCTGTCAGAACCTATGCGACGTTAAAGCTTCAGACAGCTCTAGCGCAGCCTCTATCCATCATACACACACACACACCTCCTCTGCACAGCCCTGACGCTCAGCCTGATTTGTGCTTTTCATTACTTCAGCAGGCCTGAATGTTGTTGGCGTTTATCTCAAGTGTTACATACAGCATGCTGGGAGAATATATTCTGATTTGTCAAGTAAGATTTTGCAGTAACTGCAAGAGCCCAGTTGAGTGTGGGTTAAGAATGGCTTATCTAAAGCTCCCAAAAATATAATATCTCACCAAAGATTTTTGGTTCAGACTGGAAAAATGTGCAAAAAATGAGAAAGCACTCATTATGCAGAGCTTTCAAAGTACACTCTAAAAAAAAAAGGTTCTATATGGCACCAAAAATGGTTCTTGGCTCGTAATCATAGGAGAACCTTTTTTAGTGCTATATAGCACCAATTTTGGTGCTTCAGTGGTTCTTCAGTGGTTCTTCAGCGGTTCTTCAGCGGTTCTTTGACTAAGGTGCTATATAGCACCGCTAACTATGGTGCTATATAGCACCGCTACCATATACAGAACATGTTAAGATATGGTGCTATACAGGGAGTGCAGAATTATTAGGCAAGTTGTATTTTTGAGGATTAATTTTACAACATTAATAATTAAACAACAACCATGTTGTCAATGAACACAAAAAACTTTTTATTTTTATTTTTGGAAGTGGTTTTTAGTTTTAGCTATTTTAGGGGGATATCTGTGTGTGCAGGTGACTATTACTGTGCATAATTATTAGGCAACTTAACAAAAAACAAATTTATACCCATTTCAATTATTTATTTTTACCAGTGAAACCAATATAACATCTCAACATTCACAAATATACATTTCTGACATTCAAAAACCAAACAAAAACAAATCAGTGACCAATATAGCCACCTTTCTTTGCAAGGACACTCAAAAGCCTGCCATCCATGGATTCTGTCAGTGTTTTGATCTGTTCACCATCAACATTGCGTGCAGCAGCAACCACAGCCTCCCAGACACTGTTCAGAGAGGTGTACTGTTTTCCCTCCTTGTAAATCGCACATTTGATGATGGACCACAGGTTCTCAATGGGGTTCAGATCAGGTGAACAAGGAGGCCATATCATTAGATTTTCTTCTTTTATACCCTTTCTTGCCAGCCACGCTGTGGAGTACTTGGACGCGTGTGATGGAGCATTGTCCTGCATGAAAATCATGTTTTTCTTGAAGGATGCAGACTTCTTCCTGTACCACTGCTTGAAGAAGGTGTCTTCCAGAAACTGGCAGTAGGACTGGGAGTTGAGCTTGACTCCATCCTCAACCCGAAAAGGCCCCACAAGCTCATCTTTGATGATACCAGCCCAAACCAGTACTCCACCTCCACCTTGCTGGCGTCTGAGTCGGACTGGAGCTCTCTGCCCTTTACCAATCCAGCCACGGGCCCATCCATCTGGCCCATCAAGACTCACTCTCATTTCATCAGTCCATAAAACCTTAGAAAAATCAGTCTTGAGATATTTCTTGGCCCAGTCTTGACGTTTCAGCTTGTGTGTCTTGTTCAGTGGTGGTCGACTTTCTGCCTTTCTTACCTTGGCCATGTCTCTGAGTATTGCACACCTTGTGCTTTTGGGCACTCCAGTGATGTTGCAGCTCTGAAATATGGCCAAACTGGTGGCAAGTGGCATCTTGGCAGCTGCACGCTTGACTTTTCTCAGTTCACGGGCAGTTATTTTGCGCCTTGGTTTTTCCACACGCTTCTTGCGACCCTGTTGACTATTTTGAATGAAACGCTTGATTGTTCGATGATCACGCTTCAGAAGCTTGGCTATTTTAAGACTGCTGCATCCCTCTGCAATATATCTCACTATTTTTCACTTTTCTGAGCCTGTCAAGTCCTTCTTTTGACCCATTTTGCCAAAGGAAAGGAAGTTGCCTAATAATTATGCACACCTGATATAGGGTGTTGATGTCATTAGACCACACCCCTTCTCATTACAGAGATGCACATCACCTAATATGCTTAATTGGTAGTAGGCTTTCCAGCCTATACAGCTTGGAGTAAGACAACATGCATAACGAGGATGATGTGGTCAAAATACTCATTTGCCTAATAATTCTGCACTCCCTGTATAGCACCAAAAGTGGTTCCCCTATGATTACGACGAAGAACCATTTTTGGTGCCATATAGAACCTTTTTTTTTTTTAGAGTGTATAGTACTGGGTAAGAAGCCTCAATAAATGTTTTAAACACATTCAGAATTAGTCCAGTAGTTGTTAAATATTAGTTTGACAGCAGTAAAACAATATTAAATGCAAATAACGAGGCAGAGTGCGGACAACGACGAATAGAGATCAAGTTGACATGGCAAAGATGGAGAGAAAGTGGGAAAAATTAAAATACTATTAAAATGGAGCGATGTAGTAGCCCCGCCCCCTTCTAGCTCATTTATGCATGAGGGAGCCCTCACCTGACTGACAGCACGGCTCGACCAATCAGCTTGCACCAAACGCGCGAATTTGCCTGTCCCCGGGGAGACTGGGTGGAGGGTGCGTGCACGAGCATGTGTGTATCATTAGGAGCGCGGCACAGACAACTGGATGGATACGCGCTTCTCCGGTCCTTAGTCCGCGGTGCGCTCAGCATCTTTTCCAGTAGAGCCATATGGAGAGAGACTCCACATCTCTCACACACTCAAATAAAGCTAAAATTCACTCGGATCTAAATAACCCCACAAGTCTGGAGCTCGGTCCCTCGATTGAGAGGAAAGGAATACATTATGCGTTTGAAACAAGGAATCTCATTCTCTCCGGTAAGCGCGGCTCTCATGACTCATGTGCATCCTGTGATGGGGGGGTGTTTAATAGCGTGCCATTGCAGAGGTCTTTAAGCCTGTACTGTATGCGCTCTATGAATGTTTAAATAAACACCAATGAGTATTAGAATCACTTATTCATCCATTTCATTATCATCATCTCGAAAGCTCTGCGTTTCCGCGTTAGAAATGCCGTAATCTCACGCATAGACTCTACAGGTATCAAGACGAGGAATAACTGAGATTCCGATATTGTGATGTTGGTGATCAAGAGAAAATATATTTTTGGTACTGCAAGGGATTTGAGAGACACATACATTTACCAGTGTAAGTGACCACAATGTATTCTGTAACCAATTTGAGAATATATTAATATATCATTCTGAGACCATCTTAAAAGTTATCAGTATAAGGCCTACTTGTACAATAAACGTTTCATTATCAAAATTGAGGATTCAGGCAGCAACTTTTAGTCGATCTCTATTTTTCTTGTACATACTCACCTGGATGTTAACGTTACAGCAAATCTTTAGGACTATTAGCTTCGTTCATGCACACCCTCATAAAATGGTCTCATACATATTGCTGTATCACTGTGTACAATTTTGATGATCACAGATGCTTTCAAGATTTACAGTGAAAAGTAACAAAAATATGTAACGCTACATCTTGTATAGCACAGAGTGGAAAGACATAATTCAGATCTGCTGTAAAGAAGACGAGAACAAAATAAAACATCTCATACAAACTGAATAAGGATTTCAGATGCAGTAAAATACAAACCCGCTATGAACTTGAGTACTTTTGCATAGTTCATGATTAACTCTATGCAGTTCTCGAATAGGATACAAAGGGATCTTTATAGGAGTGGTATGCATTTATAGAGGTGTTTTTGGTATCAAAATGCAATAATATGGAAGGAACCAAAAAGGGACATATAGTCTAAGCACCTCATGTGCCCCTGCCTCATGTGTATGAACAAGGCGTAGATGGGAGCAAAGAGATGAGAGAGAGAAATCAATAGGGACAATAGAAGAAAAAATGCTTGTCTTGAGACAGGGCTGAAGAATATGCGACAGAAATAGCTGATATATCTATAGGGATTCTGTCAGCAGTGCTGAAGCCTAATGAATTGCTGTCGTGCGGTGTGTTCGCCGGCAGTGTGGAGCAGGTGAGAGCTGTAGGACTATATAACACACACTCTGTCGGTGCCTGTGTCAGCGTAGTATCTTAGCTAATTATACTTCACACCAGGCGTTTGAAGTGACACCATGAAGTGTGATAGGAAACAATGCTGATATATTACAGCACGCTGGGGAAAACACACTCGCGTAGCCATGCCAAGCCTAAAACTCACAAAATAAACTCGGTTACCTTGTTGTATTGTATGTGAACAGAATAGAATCAAAGAGTAGAATATAATGGAACAAACAATGGAATAGAATGAAACAAACAAGGTGGAACAGAATAGTGCAGAACACAACCGAATAGAACCAAATTCAATATAACAGGAAAAAAAAGCAGAAGAAATACAACAGATAAGAAAATAAAATAGAACACATTAGTGAATAACAAATAAATAGAACAATAGAGTAGAAGAGAATAGAATATATTAAAAACAAGAAATATAACAGTGCAGAATAAAAGAGAAAAAGCAAAACAGAGTAGAACTGAGCACAGCAGAACAGAATAGAACAGCATATAGAACAGTACAAAATAGAAAACACAATATATTTGAATAATCAGAATAGAACATATTAGAATATATAACAAGAAAACAGCACAAAAGAATAAAGAATTGAGTAGAATAGATCTATTTTCAGAATCTCAACCAGGTATACTCACAGTGTGAATATAGAATATAGAACAGTACCGAATAGAAAACACAATATATAATCAGAATAATCTGGAATTGGACATAGCAGAACAGAATAGAACAAATTAGAAAATTAGAAAATAATTTTAGGACTGAGTTGAGTTGAGTAGAATATAATATAGAATATAATAGATAAAACAGAATAGAACAAAAACAACTGAAGGAAATACCACGGATCAGAAAAAAACAACGAGAACACAATAGAATACAGCAGAAATAAACTGAATAGAATAATGCAGAATGAAATAGAAGAGAATACAATAAATTAGAAGAATCAGAACCAAATTGAATAGAACAGAATGTATTAAAAAAGAATTAGCTAGAATGGGATGAAAGAAAAAAAAACACAGAATAGAATTAAACACAGCAGAACAAAATATAATAGAGCTGAAAATAGAACAGTATAGAATATAAAACACTGTACAATTGATAACAACACAATAAAACATAAAATACAACTCAACTGAACAGAATTGAACATAGCAACAAATTAAAATAGATACAATTAGAAAAGAGCACAAAAGAATAATGGAATTGAGTAGAGTAGAATAGAATATATATAAAAGAAGAGAATGGAATAGAAAAAACAAAATAACAGAATTGAATAACAGAACATAACAGAAAAAAACAAAATGGAGTAGAACAGAATATATTAAAAACAGAATTAACTAGAACAGAATGGGATGAAATAGAAAAAACACAATAGAGCAGAACAGTAGAATCGATAGAGCAGAAAAACGTAATAGAGCAGAAAACAGAACACTATAGAACTGATAACAGAGCACAATAAAACAGAATAATATGCAACTTAACAGGACAGAATTGAACATAGCAGAACAGAACAAATTAGAAAGAGCACAAAAAAATAGAATTGAGCGAGTAGAATAGTACAGATTAGAAAAAAAAAACAAGTATATTCACAGTGTGATTACTAGTTGTACAAGTGAGTAGTGTAAAAGACTGGACAAGTCAACAAAAGATTGTTAACTAAAAGCAAAAAAGATCAGCTACAGAATTTCTAAATTAATTAAACCCAAAGTGGAAGGTGAGATGAAAATTTTAGTTTCAACAGCTAATATTTCTGTTATTGAATCCAAACTAGAAGTGGACCTGTAACCACGCAGGTGGACTTCATTGGTCAAGGGCTAAATGTATAATCCATTAACTTCACAGTCACTAGAGTCTGCCTGTGCTGTGTTTTTAAGTACTCTGCCCCACTGCACATGTTTTGTGCTCTTGCTTTCACTCACTGTGCGGTATGAAACAAAACCTGAGCACTCCCTCAGATCCACTCCACTCCTTAAACACAAACCAGAGGGGAAGGTGTTTCGCAGTCTGCGTTATGCCATCGTAATGTGACAAGGTGTCACCTCCAATTCGTGATGTCCCCCCGCACACGCTTCGCTAGGAGCCGCTGGCCCGCTCCCGAAGTACGGCGAGATTTCTATTCATTCCAGCCTTGTGAATAAAACATATGCGGTAGGGCCACTTTATGTGGTGTCTGTTGCATTAGATGAGAGGATGGAAAGGAGAGAGTGTGTGTCTATGTGTGTTAGTTTCATGAGAATTTTCTCTAAAGGAGACGAACCATAAATATTTCAGGCAAAGTGGTTGGACTCTTGACTCTCGGAAAGGACGGGTGTCAACAAAAATGTGTGATTCATGCAGATAGACAGAGGAACGGCTGTTGGACTTGTTCAGACAAAACACACAACAAACTTCCCCAAAAAAACCTCACTTAGAAAAAAAACTATCAGTGCTAAACACAAAAGCCGGTGTCCCTCAGCCAATCAGAGCATACGTCATATTTAAAATATGGCAGGATTTTGACAGATTTCACTGTGGGAAGGGCAACCCAGTATGTATCACTCCGCTTGTTTGTGCGTTTTTCGCAAACAGATGACAACATTGTCAAAATGATCCCGTTCTGCGAAAAACGATTAAAGACGTTGTATTATGACGCCAGGCCAGTAGGTGGCGATGTCACTTTGTAAAGAAAAGTTACGCACCTGTAGACTGAACATGTAATATGCATGCGCATGACGTCATCTTTTTCTTTTTTACAAATTCACGTTTTTTGTAGTTTAAACTGAGACAATAACAGTATTGTTGCAAAAAACTAAATTAAATTTGATAAATTATGGCTAAATAGAAATATATATATAAAAAAAAATGCCGGAAGCAAAACAAAAAATGAAGGTGAACTATATAAAAAATTTGCAGTAAAATATCCAAAAACCACTAGTCCAGTGTTATATATTTTGTTCCGTTGAGTACTTACAATATCCCAAATGTTTCCAACTATTTGTAAATCGTGTGAGGGAGTCGCCTGTCGATTGTGTCATATCTGCGTTATCCTCGGTTTCCAGTTTTATTTTTGCAGAAATGCTTTACTCTCACTGCAGTGTGCAACAAGTGTCATAGCAGCCGCCCAGCGAACGCACAGAGTAACGTCATAACATCATTTTTAACACACTCAGATGTATCTAATATGATAAACAGAGCTGCATTACCACACATATGCATGACCGGAAAAACGCAGACGACTGTGTCATAATAAAAGTCCCGCTGCTCGCGAGGCGTGTGTTGCGTTCATCTTATTAACAATCTCTCCAGCGGCCTTGCTCAGCTCCACAACATTCTGTCCTGTTCTGCTTCATACTACAGTAACGTTAATAATCGCATGCATGAACATGATTTCTGCCCGAGTCCTATCCTGATTCTTTTCCACCGGCTGTGAGGTGAAGACCACATGTCCCAAGATTCTGCGCTCAAACTTGGCGTCATCAAACTACGCCTTTGTTTTGAACAGGCGACCTCTAATGGATGGAAAAGTTACATAGTGCACCTTTAAACTAAAATTAAGAAGAAATCTGAAATTCAAAATATTAATAAATACTATAATAGTATATAAATAATAGTAATATAAAACTGTAGAACTGTTGAATCACACGAGCAAGAGTGTTAAGTACTGAATATGTTAAACGTTTAAATAATAGTTCAATAAACAAGTAATGCAGACACAAAGGTGCAGGATAAAGTAAATAAAAATACAAAAATATGTTTAAAATTAAATATTTAAAAAAATATATATATGAATAAATATTTTTAATTAATACATTTATATTTGATAATCAAATTTAACATTATTACAAATTAATTCTGCTTTCTAAAGTCATCTTTTTTAATCTGTTATTTTATTCTATTGAAAATAGTTCATTAAGTTTACTTTCAGGATTACATGATCTTACATGTAGTTTACTGTGTCAACTCAATAAAACTTAAATATTTCCCAGATAATAAATATTTAATACAATGCACTTATTGTGTACATACATGTTTTTACATTGTACTTACATTTAAAAAAACAACTGCATGTAATTACGTCTGTAATTAATTTCTGTAGTTACATTTGTAATTACACAGTTGGCACTTCCTTTACACCTAACCCTACCCTTAAACTTACCCATACCACCACACCTGTCCCTAACTCTACCCGTACCCCACCTCAGTATCAGGTGTTTTGCAATACAATTTGAACACAGTAAGTACATTGTACTTATTTTTTGATGTAAGTACATAGTAATTTTAGGCCACCTAATATAAAGTGGGGCCAAATATTTTATACACATTTATTTTTGATTAAGATTAGATATCACCACATGTCCAATCAGATTCGAGGACCAGCAACAACTCCGAATCAACTGTTGTGTTAACTACAATTATTCACTTATAAAATCATGTCATATTAGCATTTAATTTACATCTTGCAAGAGACTGTGCATCTGTGCATACTTGATGCATGATGCAAGTAAACTGAGCAGAAATAGTCTGCCCCTTTGACCCTTTCCAGTAATCAGCTAGAGAAACACTCTCTACTATCTCAAATCCCTAATGAAGTGAGCACAACACTGAACCGCAGCTGAGGGCTCTCTTAGTTAGGAAGGACACATACATAAACAAATCAAATTAGCATGTGAGGGCATCTTCAGAGCAAAGCTCTTAACGGGTAAATAAATTGAAATGAGAGAGATGGAGAGAGCAAGCGAGATGTATGTCCTTGTGTGTGTATCACTACTTGTTCACACTTATGTTCAGCTCATGCATCCGTGCTGCGCTTGTCATAGCAACAAACAGTCATGTAATGCATGTTCTCAACAGATAATAGCAGTAATTCACAAGTCATATAGTATGATACTGATACGAGTCATGTCTTTTTGATCTTTTCTTTAACGAACCAATCCATTGAAATAAATCAGACTTTGCTCTGAATATAAGAGAAAGGAAGAGCACGTGATTATTTAGTGAGCACAATACAACTATGCAATGTTTTTGTTAAACTTATTGCGTGTTATTCTCTCCTCAACACGGCACCACACCACCTAATTCTCATACATCAGACAGTAAGCAGCTTCTGAAACAAGTTTACAACCTCATAATTTGTACGGTCGTTGGAATGAATGGTGATCTTTGCACAGTCCTGGCAAAAAAGCGGAATACAGGACCAAACAGATGGCTTTTGCAAGGAGAAAGGAGAAAAAAATGCTCCCACCTGCTTGTGTTGACTCGCTGCCATAGTCAGACTAACATAAGCACACTGTCCTACAGGGGTTCTTTTGCAAACCTGCTCCTATAGTGATACTGACAGCTTCATCTAGCACAGCCAGGCGGCTTTGCGCTTTCTGTCCTTAAGGTTGCAAACCAATCATAATTTCAACGTATGGAGTAAGACCTAGAAAATATACACAGAGGTTTTCTGTGTTAGCACTCAAATCTATATATTTATATTAGCTGTCGATCAATATCATTGAACACAAACCTTATCACAAAACACACAGCCCACCGCAATCTATTTTTGTAAGTGAGTTTTCAGTCTGTCCAAGAGTGCAACATTTTTAAGACGGCCAATCAATTTGACAAAACATAATTTATATTAAATGCAGTTGAAAAACACAGACCACCACTGCTCATGCACAAGTAAATTTCAAATATAGTTTTACTCAACCATACAATAGGTACAACGCAGTTCACAAGCACATTTTAAAACATCTTAATTAACTTGCTCTGCCCACTGGCAGCTGCCACTGAGAGACAAAATACAGCGGTTATCACAGAGCCCTCTGGGATAGCACTTCATTGTGGAATAATTGCCCCTCTGTGCATTCGGCTGGCTTTAAAGTCTATTTATAAGACAATAAAAACCAAATGTTAGCAATGCCCTTAGTATGCTTGGATAACAAGCTTGAAAGAAATGTACAACACAAATTAAATGTTATGCATGACAGGAATCACAGTTGTTAAATTGGCTTCCATAAATGCAGTTATTATATTCATAACACATCATAGCGTAGGAATTAAAGATTTAAGTGTCTGGCCAGTCAGTCGCCAAATAAACCACATTTTTTTCACACATTATCTTACAAAATGATCTATGACAGAAATAAGACGGCATTTTTGAAGCTGAGCAAAACACTTCTGTCATAAGCTAAACAGACAGAACTGTGGTGATCTATGCTGATTTTCTTAACACCTGCCCCCACGTACATAAAAGCCCCATGGCATTTTAATATATTGCGAGAAAAGTCCCAGTGGTCACATGATATATGTAAGAAGGGTAGGTCAAACCAGCCATAATGTATTATTTGATGGCACAAAAAAGCAATAATACATTCACTCACACGGCCTAAATATATCGTCATGTTCCTAAATGCCAATATGGCTCTTCTTGACATTAATGTGACACCGTATTCATGACCTCTCTCCTGTCTCTTATTTTCCTCAGATGGGAAGTGACGAGTGTGACTGATTGAACATAATAATGATGGCAGACAAGTGGTCCATTCCCCACAGGAACCTGAGCTCACCCTGCAAATTTCCACTTTCCCTGCTTCCATTCCCCTAAGGATACGCTGACCTTCACATATGCAGTCTGCGTGACAACCCAAAGCAGGGTAAATTGAAAGGTTGCAACTTTCCACCAAGGACGACAACAGGCAAAGTTGCTGCTTTGAGGGACTTGCCATCGGCAGAAATACACCCTGTTGTCATAACAAATGATTCTGTATTTGTGAATTTAACGCCTCTAACACCAGACCCCATAAGGACCAATTACAAGCTGAAGAGAGTAGGACCAAGATGAAAGATTTGCTGTTTGCAGTTTGTTTGCTGGCAGGACTTGTGCTGACTAACTCAGTTACTTCTGAGTGGAGGGCTGTGTGCCTCAAGCTGTGCAAATGTGAAGTCCGACCCTGGTTCTCCCCCTTGTCCGTGTGTAACGAGGCCCCGACTGTGGACTGTAATGATCTAGGACTTCTGTCTCTTCCGGATAGGTTGCCCTTAGACACGCAAGTTCTTCTATCACAGGCCAACAACATTGCAAAGATCGACAGTCCCTTGGACTATCTGGTAAATCTAACCGAGGTAGACCTATCTCGAAACAACATATCCTCTTTGAGTGATGTTTATCTAGGTCACCTTCCACAACTTCTGTCTTTGCACTTAGAGGAGAACTGGCTAAGCAGCCTTCATGATAATTGCCTTGCACACTACCCAAACTTACAGGAGCTCTATGTTAACCATAACCTACTCTCCTTGATCAGTGCAGAGGCTTTCCGAGGGCTTAACAAGCTCTTGAGGCTCCATCTTAATTCAAACCAGCTGAGGGCCATAAGAACAGAGTGGTTCCGGGATCTTTCCCAGCTAGAAATCTTGATGATAGGAGAGAATCCAATTGCCAGAATACAAGACATGAATTTCAAGCCCCTTATCAATCTCCGCAGTCTTGTGCTAACCAGAATGAACCTCACTGAAATCCCTGACAGCGCCCTGGTTGGACTCGATAAGCTGGAAAGCGTGTCATTCTATGATAATATGTTCCCAAAAGTACCTCATGCTGCTCTCAGACAAGTGCAGAACCTCAAGTTTCTGGACCTTAATAAGAATCCCATAGAGAGGATCAAAAGTGGTGACTTTGTGGACATGATCCATCTGAAAGAACTTGGTATTAACAGCATGCCAGAGTTAGTTTCGATTGACAGCTTTGCCATGCATAATCTACCAGAGCTGACCAAAATCGAAGCCACGAACAACCCCCGACTTTCCTACGTCCATCCAAATGCTTTCTCCAAACTCCCGAGGCTCGAGTCCTTGATGCTAAATAGCAATGCGCTCCGGGCCCTTCATCACGTCACAGTAGAATCCTTGCCTAACCTTCAGGAGGTGAGCATGCACACCAACCCTATTTACTGTGACTGTGTCATCCGCTGGATCAATATGAACAAGACCAATGTCCGCTTCATGGAACCGGATGCCCTCTTATGCGCAGGGCCCTCCGAGTTTGAAGGTCGTCTTGTCAGGCATGTGCACTTCCGTGAAATGGCAGATATCTGCCTGCCACTGATATCCCCGGAAAGCCTTCCCGATCAGGTTAACGTGGGTAGCGGGCATTCTGTGTCTTTGCACTGTAGGGCGTTTGCCGATCCTGAACCTGAGATCTACTGGGTCACACCTTCAGGCGAGAAGATTTTGCCTCAGATGGTTTCCAAGAAGTATCACCTGCATCCCGAGGGAACGTTTGACATCGATGGCATCACAGAAAATGAAGCTGGGCAGTACACCTGCGTAGCCCACAATCTCATAGGTGCTGACATGAGATCCGTCTCGGTGGTAGTAAACAGGTACTATCCACTGCCAGCAAATGAATCCCTGCACATCCAAGTGAAAGGGACCGAGCCACATTCGGTGAGGATTTCTTGGGTGCCACCCAAGGGCAGTCTTGTGTCAAATATCAAGTGGTCAACCACATCACAGCGCCGCTTCAAGCAGTCCACTGCACACGTGTTGTCTGATGTAAAAACATTCAACCTCACACACTTGCACCCACTGACGCAGTACGAGGTGTGTGTGGAAATTACGAACCTGCAAAATAGACATTTGAAAAACTGTGTGAATGTCAGCACCACTGAGGTTTTAATAGGAAAACCTGATGATGGTATCGATGATGGACTGATAATCAGCATCACTGCGCTGCTCCTGATCGTGTCTGCAATGGCCTGTTCGTTCATTTGCATGTTGCAGAGGAGTGATCACTTTTACAGGAAATTACGAAATCAGCAGTCTGAGATATTACCTTCACACATTAAACCAATCTGGGGGTCAAGGGCTAAAGCCAATGATTCAGAAACAGACTTGACAAACTCAATTTGAGAGACGAACAATGGATTGGGATGCACTGGACAGTGCGTCTAATATCTCTCTCAATCTGATACAGACTCACACCACTGGATCATTATTAAATGGATTCCGTGTGGTTTGCGGTCCAAGACATGTCTTGCTAAATCTGACATTGATTACCAAAAAGCCACTAATTGTTTAAATGTCACACTACACTGGGGAGCATGAAGAGAAACCCTTTCATGCAGGATCAAAGAACAGCACATGAAAGGTTGGGCAGGACTGTTTACACAGAGTGCAAAGACTCAGTGGCCAATTCTTTTTATTGTGGGCAACGCTACTTGTGCTGTATCAATGGTATAATAAACTATGTCAAGTTTATGATGGACTACGCTTTGTAGAATAGATCATACGAGTACACATGTACAACACTTTGTGATAAAATACATTTATACAGAAAATGACAACTTGTTTTCATTGCAAGTGTTTTACTATTTACAATGTCTTCATTTGGCTAATTACACGGTCAATTGAGAAGACATAAACAGAAGAAAATCCAGTCATTTCAATAGGAGTCCACACAAAAAGATTTTCTGTGCTGACCAACTGAAAGCTGGTTGGTTTGAAAGTGACTTCTGTGTGAGCTGTGCTTCAAACATCGCTACACTATTGACATTAGACTTTTGTTGCATGCAAAATTTCACAGAAATTTCACTAGTGATCACATGTTAATAATTTGAAGGAGAGTTCATTCATTGGGGAAAAACAGATCACAAATAAATATTCAGAGTGTACAGATTTTTTTATACCAGTGGTTGCGTTAGACTTTCTCATTGGCCATTATTTTGACACAGGGTCGTAAAAATTCCTTCTTAATCTATTATTAACTGTCATTTTAATGATAATGAGACATTTAATAGCTTTTGTTTTCATTGAAATTGACATTTTTAATCATGAACTTACAGGATGATGCATTTATTTATTAATGAAGAGAACAGATGAATAGAGACACTAGTCACTTTTCATGTTTCAACACCACACAAAGCAGATGAATGTTGCCAAACCTTCCTCCTGGTCCACATGGACTTAAAGTTGATGCTCGCCTGTGCATAATCATAGCCTAGAAATCTAGACGCACCCTAGCGGCAGAATATTTATTTAGCCGCGAGTGTAGTCTAGCAACTGGAAAAACCAAACTCTGGTCAGGCCAATCACAGCGTGTGTAGAGTCGGTGGGCGGGCTTAACATAATGACGGCACGGCAGAGTTGCAGAGGTTCTGCGTGCTACTCGTAAACAAAGAAGCTGACGAACAGCGGTCTTTTAAATCGGCTTTGGCCGCGACTCTGGAAGACTTGGAGTTAAGCTTTTCTTTGAGAAAAGAACAAAGAACGGCACTGAAGTCATTCTTAATAAAAGAAGATATGTTCGAAGTTGTGCATACCGGATACCCGGAAAGTCTATCAAGTAATGTTAGCTCGGCTTCACCTTCTTCTTTGCTCTGGTTGGTTGTGGTACTCATGGCGCTATCCAATTGTGTGCAGAGGGAATTTGAAAGACAACCGTTTATCCCGCCCCTCGGATTGAGCCCTGCCAATGATGAGTTTCCAGACCCAACATCCTGATGTGGGTCTGGCTTGTCAGGCTAGCATAATCAAAATACATTAAGGGAGACTGATGCAGAGGCAATTGTCTTTAGATTTTGCGTCTTTTCCTCAAGAAGACTTGAGGACAACTGATTCTTTTTTTTTTTTGATTTTGCTCTGGAGGCTGAACCCGCACACTCTGCTGCCACACTGGAACGCACCAACTGGACGGGAATGGAAATTACAGTTACCCTCAGTGTAATCTGTCAAAATGATGGATGGCCTTCATATTTTTTCGCCACTGCTAATTTTTTTTAAAAATGCAGGGTTTGAAATTAACACCTGCCAAATGAGGATGAAAATGATATGTAACACATATCAACACCACAGCTAATTTGGCGGGTTATGATTCATAAATAATGTTCTATCACTCTGCATGTGCATCACTATCAGAGCCCTTCCCCTAAAAAGGAGCGAATATTAGCAAAACAATGCGTAAAGAGGGTTGCACACTGAGAAACTCTCAGACGTGCAACGTTTTTAAAATTCGAACACATTGTTTTCTATGACCATGCACAAGACTATACACACCGGCGGCACTCAGCTATGACTACGGCTGTTTAAAATCATGCTACAGCACAACGTCACATACATCGATTTAAGACAAATATATGCATGTACTGACTTCACCCTAGGAGATTGTGTATTGTGCTTAAATATGCTTTATATAGAGAAATAATATAGATCACACTTTCTCTTTGCACTGTTTTTTCAAATACACAAATTCAAACTCACATTTAACTTTTGCCTGTATTGTGATTAGATTCACTGTTTTGGACTGCCACCTTGAACTTAAAGAGATAGTTCACCCAAAAATGAAAATTAGCCCATGATTTACTCAACCTCAAGTCATCCTAGGTGTATATGACATTCTTCTTTCAGACGAATAAAATCGGAGTTATATTACAAAAGTCCAGGCTAATCCAAGCATTATAAATGCAGTTATAGTTGCTCTGTTTTTGAAGTCCATAAAAAAATGCATCTGTCCGTCAAATAACTTGCTCCACACAGCTCTGGGGTGTTAATGAAGGCCTTCTGAAGCGAATCGATGCGTTTGTGTAAGAAAAATATTCATATTTAAAACTTTATCAAGTAAAGTTTCGGCCAACTGCCTTCCGTGTTCAATTTATGGAAAAAGTGTTGAAAGGTACTCTGCCGATCGAAAGACTAAAGCGACCAGGTACGCTCGTCACGTATGCATCTTGAGTTTCACTTTCAACTTTCAACACTTTTCCATGGAAGGCGATCGGCTGGAACTATACTTGATACATTTTTAAATATGGATATTTTTCTTACACAAACGCATCATTTCGCTTCAGAAGGCTTTTATTAACACCCCGGAGCCGCGTTATTCGATGGACAGGTGCATTTTTAATGGACTTCAAAAACAGAGCAACTATTATTACAATTATAATGCTTGGATTAGCCTGGACTTTTGTAATATAACTCCAATTGTGTTACGTCTGAAAGAAGAATGTCATATACACCTAGGATGACTTGAGGGTGAGTAAATCATGGGCTAATTTTCATTTTTGGGTGAACTATCCCTTTAAGGACGTGAGTACAGAGTGACCGGTGTGCGATCAGCAGGTAAACTCATGGCAATTAAAGGAGTCGCCGAGAATTTTGTTTTTATTTCCATATTATTTTATTTGAACGGTATCCACAAACAGTGATTGACTGTCATAAAGTTGAAAGCAATATGATGATTCAGAATCAGATTTAATAATAAATATATTTAAATCTAAGATAAAATCTAATAAAATCTAAGATCTAAATCTGGTTTATTTTTGATATTTTTGTTTTGGCTAGTAGAAGTTCTGAATGGTTGGTAACTTAAAAATGTAGTAGCCAAATTGGCTGCTTAGAGAAAAAGTTATTATATATATATATATATATATATATATATATATATATATATATATATATATATATATATATATATATATACCTGGTTATGCCTGGGGAGGTGAAATATGAGGGGAAAAAAAGTGGAAAATGAAGAGGTGGAGTTTTTCTGTGTGTGTGGGCGGGGTTTGAGCGGAAAATTCACAAAACCCATTGACTTTAAGTCACATTATCTTCTCTTTCATTAAAAATCCAATAGGAATTCCAATGCTAAACTCCCACAGGTGATGAATTGCCGTCACAGAACGAATGATGTGGGGGATTTATCAGACTTGCATGGTCATATATCACAGGGGGGTTTAGCACCCAACACAGGGGCTTTTAGAGTTGGGCCATTTGTCACCTACAGAGGAGCTAAATTATGCGCCATAATAGCGGTAGGTACAGAATAGGTCAGCAGGACTGTGCTGCATCTGGTCTCTGTATTTCACCGTGAGCCTGGTGAGACAGGGTGAACATTATGGACACAGCAACACTTGCAGTTCACACTGGGAGGGCAAGCAATGTCAAAAAAAGTGTACATCTGTATCATGTAAGAAGTTTAACTTGAGACTCATTTAATCAACCATAACTTTCATCTAGAACAAGGATAAAATATACTAGCATTTGCCCCATCAAGAAAATCAATTCACACTCCATTAATTTCCAACCACATAACGTCGCAATTAATACAAGGTATGACACGCTGTGTGTGTACAGGAAGACGAATTACCTCTTAATTAAGTGATGTGCTCAGCAACTGAGAAAATTAGCAAATGGGATAGTTCTTCAGGAACATTAGTTCAATCAATCTTTATTATCTCGCCTATCACAGCGTTTATGTCCTTCTTTCCATATGGTCACGCCATGATCATGCGACTGAAAATAACTTTATTAATTGGCTAATACGGTGAACTTGATACATCAATTTCAAGCTCCACCTGGTTTGATTACTATATATCTCCATTACAAGACTTTGTCCTTACAAGACACTGAAAGTTAAAGGGAGATCCAAATGATCCAGTTCATTGTCATAATTTACTTATCCTAATGTCACTCCAACCTTTATGACTTTCTTTTTTTTTCTGTGCAGCACAAAATAAAAATGTTGGTAAAAACTCATATTTCTGCATGAATGAAAATGCGTAAAGCATCATTTTTAACTAATTATTTAAAATACATAATATACACTTTAAAAAAAGATGGTTATTTAAAGGTTCTTTACATTTATAAAAGTTCAATTTAGAACCATGTCGTCTTGAAGAACTCTTTCTATGCTTAAATGGTTCTTTGTGTAGAGTTTAGGGTTCTTTTTTCCCGCCTTTTTCTTTTCAAATCTGTAACTGTCGAAGCCACCTCATTACTGATTTTCTGGAGATCAGCTATAAAACTACAAAGACTGCCAACACACTCTACCTCAAAAGGTAAATTATTTCTTTCTTTAAATATCTATACATTTTAACTTTCAAAAATAACTGGTTTCCAACCAATCATGTATTATTCTCTTTATAGTTTAACAGGACATCTAAGTGTGTGAGCAGCTCTGTTCAGTTAAGGATAGGCTACTTGTCCTCTCCACTAAGTAATAGAGATATTGAAATTATGATCCATATTGTATAACTTTTTAATGCATACCCAGTCACAAAAAAGACATTAAAGCTATTCCTTTATATCACTTTTTCCTTTTGTAAAAGGCTCACATACTGTCCATTTTTGCTAATTTATGGCCTTTATAAACATAATTGTTTTTACATAAACGAAAGGAAGACACACTGTAACTCTAAACTTAATTGTGTATTTCAGATGCTGTCACATCCTGCAATTTCATCATCAGCAGAGAGAAACTGCCACTCAGAATACACATAATGGTGGACGTAAAGAAATCAGAGGATTGTGAAGATATTTCACTGGAACTTGGTCTTCATTACATTAAATTTTTTGCTACAATTTGCCATGTCAATAAAAAAATAAAAGTACCTAAATGACAGAACATGCTGGTTTTTAATGTAAAACCAGGCCACAAGATATTATAAGACCAGGCAGATAGAGGGGTCAAAACAATGTTAATAATATATATTAAAAATTATATTAATAATACTAACATTACTACTAATATACTAATATTAATGAAAATAAACTATTAATAAAAAAGGTTATTTATAACTAAATGAAGGTCCTTATAGCATGCACTTTCATATTGCATGGCTTTTTATGGAACCTTATGAAAAGGTTCTATTTAGCACAATTTGGTACAGTTTAGAACCATTTTTCTTAAGAGTGTATATATAGATACACCGATCAGGCATAACATTATGAAGTGAATAACACTGATTATCTCTTCATCACGGCACCTGTTAGTGGGTGTAGCAAGTGAAATTTTTTTCCTCAAAGTTGAAAACTGGAAAAATGGTCAAGCGTAAGGATTTGAGCGAGTTTGACTAGAGTTTGAGTTTGACTGCGATTGCTAGACGACGGGGTCAGAGCATCTCCAAAACTGCTGCTCTTGTGGGGTGTTCCCGGTCTGCAGTCGTCAGTATCTATCAAAAGTGTTCCAAGGAAAGAACAGTGGTGAACCGGCAACAGGTCATGGGTGGCCAAGGCTCATTGATGCACATGGGAAGTGAAGGCTGTCCACCACCGAAAGCGGCAACAGTGGGCATGTGAGCATCAGAACTGGACCATAAAGCAATGTTCTGCTGGGAAACCTTGGGTCCTGCCATCCATGTGGGTGTTACTTTGACACATACAACCTACCTAAGCATTGTTGCAGACCATGTACACCCTTTCATGGAAACGGTATTCCCATTGTTCAGGAATGTTTGGAGGAGCACAACAACGAGTTTGAGGTGTTGACTTAGCCTTCAAATTCCCCAGATCTCAAACTAATTGAGCATCTGTGGGATGTACTGAACAAACAAGTCCAATCCATGGAGGCCTCACCTCGCAACTTACAAGACTTAAAGGATCTGCTGCTAACATCTTGGTGCCAGATACCACAGCACACCTTTAGGGGTCTAGTGGAGTCCATGCCTCGGAAGGGTCAGGGCTGTTTTGGCAGCAAAAGGGGGACCAACACAATATTAGGTCATAATGTTATGCCAAATCAGTGTATATATACACTATACTGCCAAAGGTATTGGGACACCCCTCCAAATCATTGAATTCAGGTGTTCCAATCACTTCCATGGCCACAGGTGTATAAAATCAAGCACTAGGCATGCAGACTGCTTCTACAAACATTTGTGAAAGAAAGGGGTCGCTCTCAGGAGCTCAGTGAATTCAAGCGTGGTACCGTGATAGGTTGCCCAATAAGTCCATTCATAAAATGTACTCACTACTAAACATTCCACGGTCAACTGTTAGTAGATGGCCCCTCCCTGTTTCAACATGACTGCACACCAGTGCACAAAGCAAGGTCCATAAAGACATGGATGAGTGAGTTTGGTGTGCAGGAACTTGACTGGCCTGCACAGAGTCCTGACCTCAACCCGATAGAACACTTTTGGGATGAATTAGAGCGGAGACTGCAAGCCAGGCCTTCTCATTCAACATCAGTGCCTGACCTCACAAATGCGCTTCTAGAAGAATGGTCAAAAATCCCCATAAACACACTCCTAAACCTTATGGAAAGCCTTCCCAGAAGAGTTAAAGCTGTTAGAGCTGCAAAAACCCTATGGAGTAAGGATTTCATTCATGTGCATGTAAATATGGTGTATATTTACAATATAGTGTATATATAAATTATGCATTATGCAGTTTTATTCATGCAGAAACATGAATCATAACATATATATGCCATTTGAGGACTCTTAATATACACTCACCTAAAGGATTTTTAGGAACACCATACTAATACTGTGTTTGACCCCCTTTCGCCTTCAGAACTGCCTTAATTCTACGTGGCATTGATTCAACAAGGTGCTGAAAGCATTCTTTAGAAATGTTGGCCCATATTGATAGGATAGCATCTTGCAGTTGATGGAGATTTGTGGGATGCACATCGAGGGCACGAAGCTCCCGTTCCACCACATGCCAAAGATGCTCTATTGGGTTGAGATCTGGTGACTGTGGGGGCCATTTTAGTACAGTGAACTCATTGTCATGTTCAAGAAACCAATTTGAAATGATTCGAGCTTTGTGACATGGTGCATTATCCTGCTGGAAATAGCCATCAGAGGATGGGTACATGGTGGTCATAAAGGGATGGACATGGTCAGAAACAATGCACGTAGGCCGTGGCATTTAAACGATGCCCAATTGGCACTAAGGGGCCTAAAGTGTGCCAAGAAAACATCCCCCACACCATTACACCACCACCACCAGCCTGCACAGTGGTAACAAGGCATGATGGATCCATGTTCTCATTCTGTTTACGCCAAATTCTGACTCTACCATCTGAATGTCTCAACAGAAATCAAGACTCATCAAACCAGGCAACATTTTTCCAGTCTTCAACGTCACCCGTACAATTTTGGTGGGCTTGTGCAAATTGTAGCCTCTTTTTCCTATTTGTAGTGGAGATGAGTGGTACCCGGTGGGGTCTTCTGCTGTTGTAGCCCATCCGCCTCAAGGTTGTGCATGTTGTGGCTTCACAAATGCTTTGCTGCATACCTCGGTTGTAACGAGTGGTTATTTCAGTCAAAGTTGCTCTTCTATCAGCTTGAATCAGTCGGCCCATTCTCATCTGACCTCTAGCATCAACAAGGCATTTTCGCCCACAGGACTGCCGCATACTGGATGTTTTTCCCTTTTCACACCATTCTTTGTAAACCCTAGAAATGGTTGTGCGTGAAAATCCCAGTAACTGAGCAGATTGTGAAATACTCAGACCGGCCCGTCTGGCACCAACAACCATGCCACGCTCAAAATTGCTTAAATCACCTTTCTTTCCCATTCTGACATTCAGTTTGTAATTCAGGAGATTGTCTTGACCAGGACCACACCCCTAAATGCATTGAAGCAACTGCCATGTGATTGGTTGATTAGATAATTGCATTAATGAGAAATTGAACAGGTGTTCCTAATAATCCTTTAGGTGAGTGTATATTGCAACAATCATAATATGTGATTATTTGATTAATCAGCATATGTAATACATTGGATTACATTTTTATAAATAAATAAAAAATTAACAAGTCATAAACAACATCAACCTTTGCCTTAGACTGCAAAGGTTTGAGATTTTAATAAGGGAGGATATTAAGACATGCCTGTGCTTGCCAGGATTGAAACCCTGTGCTTAACGCTCCGCTTTGATGGCACATTTTGCAATGAATAATTTACCTGGTTCTAATGACCCTGTAAGCCGGGCCGTTCAAGCAGCGCCATCGTTCTGAATGAGGTGATTACAGCAGTGAGCCAATGTGAGACGCCAAGATTAGAGAAAAAATGAGCACAGTTCAGGGGGAGGTTAGTGAGAGCCTGGCGGCAAACAGCTAGTGTATTAGTATTCAACCAAGCTAACAAGTGTTTTCAACATTGGCACTAAACAGGTGTTTCATCTTTGTTCAATGACAATTGAAACACTTTTTTTTAATATAAAAACTGAATTACAGATGACTATAATATATGGCATGGGTGTGATTGCATCTGTGCAAAGGACATCTGCAACAACTCTACAGTAACCCAGTAAAAACACAATCAATTCAAAGAGAAATAATCACTAGGAGCCAAAAACTACATGTACAGTTGTGGTCAGAATTATTGGCACCCCTGGTAAATATGATCAAAGATGGCTGTTAAAATAATTCTGCAATGTTTATCCTTTTGATCACATTATGAAATACATGTTTTTCTCCAAAACACATTGGCCACAATTATTGGCACCCCTAGATTTTTTTATGAGTAAAATATCTCTGAAGTATATTCCCATTAATATTAAATTTTTTTAGCACACCAGGGTGACTAGGAACATGAAAATGTTTAGCTATGACGTCTTGTTTCCCAGGAGTATAAATATGAGGAAACACAAAGGCCAAAATTCCCTTAATCATCCATCACAATGAGTAAAACCAAAGAATATAGTTGATGAGCAGCAAAAGATTGTTGAGATTCACAAAATAGTAAGTTCTTAATTGATATTCTTTAATGCACGAGGCGAGTAGGAACGTTTGAGTGGACAAAGACTCTCCAAGGATCACAGATGGAGAATCGCAGAGATTAGTTGAGTCTTGGGGTCGGAAAGCCTAAAAAAAAAATTCTAACAACCTATACATCACCACATGTTGTTTGGGAGGGTTTCAAGAAAAATCCTTCTTGCTCATCCAGAAACAAACTCCAGCATATTCAGATGTCAGACACGACTGGAAATTCAAAGATTTTAGCCAGCAAACCCACCAGAAAAGTACCCCATGCCCATGGTTAAATATACCGCTGGATCTTTAATGTTGTGGACCTATTTTTTTGCTGGAGGTCCTGGACATCTTGTTCAGATACATGATATCATGGATTCTAGCAAATACCAACAGATAAAAATAAATAAATCAAGACCTGACGGCCTCTGCTAGAAATCTTATAATGGGCCGTGGTTGGATCTTCCATCAGGACAATGATCCAAAACAAACATCAAAATCAACACAAAAATGTGTCACTGAGCACAAAATGAAGCTTCTGCCATAGTCGTCCCAGTCCCCCGGCCTGAACCCTGTAGAAAATGAGTGGGGTGAACCGAAGAGAAGAAGCACCAACATGGAGCTGTGAATCTGAAGGATCAGGTGTTCTCCAAACTCATCAGGCATTATAGAAGAAGACTCAGAGCTGAATTCTTGGCAAAAGGAGGTTGCAAAAAGTATTTAATAAAACGGTGCCAATAATAATGGCCATCGTGTTTTAGAGAAAAACATTTATTTCATAATGTGATTTACCCCCCACTTTCAAATATTTTACTTCAATGAAAGGTTAGAATTTTTGTGAATTTTTTAAATAAAAGATAAAAAGGATTAACAATGCAGATTTATTTTTACAGCCATCTTTGATCGTATTTACCAGGGGTGCCAATAATTCTGACCACAACTGTATGTGTGCCAAAGATCTGGCAAATGAACACTGCACTATGTATGTCATAAAAACAAAATCTATCAAAAACCAAAGCCTGACTGTAAGAGGTCTCTAGCTCTAGGCAAATAAAATCTTCAGTGAATTATCAATGCCTTCCTTATTCCCATGATTCGCCTGGGAAATCCAATTGACACCTAATGTTACTACATATAATGCAATGATAAGTTTTTGGATAATATGACCGAAACACCATGTTTTTTCATCTATTTAGAGCTATTCACCGAATCATTCAGGGAACCTTGACAGCTGCAGGCAAGGCCTGATGTGATAAATCACTAGCATAAAAATGTCAATTTATGTCAATGAGATGTCAAGACTGATTAACAGCGATTAGCATTGTCATATCTGTTCCCTTCAAAACAGATGGTAGTGTTTTTACCTTCACCTGAAGCTGCATATTAGAGGCAGGGTTATTGTGATTTTGAAAATGTAATTATTATTACAATGTTTTCACAGATAGTCAGAAGTCTAAATTAATGAATAACAAGACAATTCGACTGAAAACAGTCTTTCAGTGCATTTACAGCATAAGTTGCATTCAAGTCCTCCTGGGAAGTTTGTATTTATGAGTTGGGAAGTCGTCACATGCGCTCAAATCACTTTGGTCGGAGCAAAAAACAGTGTTTTTGTTTGTTGTTGTCGTTTTTGTACAAAAAATATGATGAACTTTATTTTACCGTACGTGACCTTGCGTTTACTTACATAAGAAAATACTGGGTAATATAAGGTTAAGGTTAACAGGGGTTAAGGTTAGGTTTAGGTGTAGGTACAGGGTTAGTACCTAGTTATTACTAGGGGTGGCACGGTTCACAAAACCCACGGTTCGGTTCGTATCACAGTTTTAGGGTCACGGTTTTCGGTTCTGTACGGTTCTTGTTGTTGATTTTTTTTTATTTACTTCAGCATATGATATATAGCTTAATCATCCACAATTTAGGATACAGTATTAAAAATTGTTATATCAAGTTGTTTCCTAACTGGCTGTCTACCGAGTCCGACACATTGGCGTAACATTTTTCATGTTAATCATGTCAATTTTGATCAGAACAATGCACTGTGGCTTTAATTCAGCTGACCTGATTAACAAATGTCACCATGAAGTGTTCCTCACAATCACCATACGACATCCAGCGCTGTGAAAAAATAACATAAAATACACGAAAACACAACACTGCCAGAAGTTTTTGCCCAAACTTCAAAGGCATGTTTAAATTATTAGAACTAGAAGCATATCTTAACTTTTAAATGTTACATTTATCATGTGAATTACTTATATACAACATATGAATGTGTGTATGAGACAGAGGGGAACACGGTCTTGCAGCAGATGTTGCCCATCATAAATCAAAGCATGAGACAGACAGGGGTCGGAGGAGAACACCGGAAAATGTGACAGAATGGACTATATTTGCAATACACGAGCCGTGGTTCAGATGCGCGACTCGCGAGACAAACACTGTACCAGTGTATGTCTGCTCAACGGGCACGCGCGGCGCGGCGCGGCACCCGCTCTCGCACTGCATCTGCCCTAGTGCATCCTCCAACTCCGGGCAGCCTTCCTTATCTCTCCCACTTTCATTTCTACATGTGACGTGACCTGCAGCACTCCACTTTTACTTTACTGTATGTCCACACACACACATACACACACCTCTTATTTTGCGCGAAAAGGACGCCCACTGTCTGAGGTAACATACGGGCACAAGGATACATTGCGCATGCGCGAACAGTGCGACGCACACACACACCGAACCGAGACAAGCGAACCGAACGGTTCGGTTTTTTTCCATGTACCGTGCCACCCCTAGTTATTACCCAGTTATTGTAATTACTGTAATAAGTACATTGTATGTATACATGGGGAACAGGACTGTAAAATAAAGTGCTACCAAAATTACAGTAACATTTTTAATTTTAATTAATGTAGTTTTACAAAATAATGAATAAAGAATGAGCATCAGGTAATACATTTATTACATTTGTACATTATTTTTGTATTATTTATATACTATTATAGTTCTATTAATATTTTGAATTTGCTTTTATATTTATATGATTTCATTTTAATTGTAATTGTAATGAGCATTTTTAACCTAAATTAAATTTAGGTTTAATTTATTTTTAATTCAGAATTAATTTATTTCCAGTTATTCATTTTAGTGCTTTAACTCGACTTATTTCAGTTATTTTTGTAGTTTTTATTTTTATTTTTTGTCTAATATTTTATTTTATTTCAGCTTTATTTTATTAACAAAAAATATTTGTATTTTTAATAATATTTTAATTTGTATTTTGAATTCCCCCCCCCAAAACCCATTCATAAGAACAATCTTTTCGACAACTTAAACGTATTATTAGTTTCGTATTTTATCAAACTTGTTTTGTATTTCAGTTAATAAATACATGTTTGCACTGCTACACTGTAAAAAAGTTGCTGCCTTAAATTAAGTACAATCAACTTGGATGTTTAAGTCATTTCAACTAAAGTTACATTAAACTGACTCAAAAAACGAGTTGAATCTTGTATAACTTAAAAAAGGTTGAACATTGCTTATCTTATATTTATGAGTTAAAGCAATGTAAAAACATGTCATCACTTATTGATCATATAATTTTTTTTGTGTACTTCCAACAAAAATCTTTTTTTTTTTTTTTTCAAAATCATAATTTTTGTTTTGACATCCTTCAGAAACAAAAAGAAAACCAACACAAAGGCTATGCACCGCATTACCATTTAAATAATTGATGACATTTTAAGGGTCTGAAAAATGAAGGATGACCAAGATGATTGAACAAGCAATGGCTGATGGACATTGTTTAAATATTTCATGCTGGAATATAAAACAACCATTTTCAAACTCACCAGCAAAAATCCTGTTTCAGTAATATTCAGGATCCACCATCTGACCCTCATTTTAGCATTCAAACTCAAATTATGTAACTAAAAACCATCAGCCTTGATAACAAAAATTCTATTCATTCTTGCTTTTTCTGAGCAAAATAATCCTCCTCATCATGAAAACGACGACTAAAGTCATGTTTTCCAAAGTACCATAGTCATAATACAGATCCACTTCATGCACCCCTTCACATAATAACACTATACATCACTCTACTTTCTAATAAAAACAAGCACACACTTCATTTTATGTGTGCTCATATTTCACTGCTGCTCCAATACATGAGCAGAGCTCCTCTTCTTAAAATGGAAACGCTAATGTGGACTGACTTTTGCACTTTTATTTGGACGAGGATTTGAGAACAGACCTGTATGATTTGATCGTATAAGTAAAGGGCTGTTGTTGCTTGCCTGATGAAAAAGAACAACTACAGCTACATTTTGAGCACAGTAGCTCCGAACAGAACAAACTCCATCATCTGTGGAAAAAAACCCATTACAACAAAGAAGAACTGTGAGAAATTCAGGCTTAAAAATCCCACTCAGATACAGGGACACAGCTGAGTAATTCTGGCCTCTGTTCTAAAGCAACGATGAAGAGTTGATGTCTGGCAGTGCTGATATACAGATGGCTGAAGCCTCCATGTGCCAGTCCATCAGTGATATAGGAATTTTTTAAAAGGACATTGCTGTGTGCATCTAGACTTTATTCTGCTGGTATAAAGGTGCAAGTCAAAGCAAGACAACTGATCGTATTAGAAAATATTCCTTTAAACCCTCTTGTGCTCTTTGATCATTTTTGATTGAAAAAGGTTAAATGGTCCTGAAAAAAAGTCACACTTGTACTCCTCACGGTTAAAAATGACTGCATTGGAAATTAATGAGAAACAAATTTCATCTAGTGGAAACGTTTGGTACTGCGGCCAAACAAAATCTTACTGAAAGCTCATTTTTGGAACAATTTTTTTTTTTTTTTTATTTATGGCTTTGATTTTCTCTCAGTAAAACATGTTTAGGAAAATATATTTTTAAATAAAAATTGAGAATAGAATATTTGTTCATTTGTTATAAAAATAAATAAAGTTTTTCTTTTAAGATGTATGGCTGTTTAAGGTGGAAATTTCATTTTCAGGTCCATGCTCAAAAAGTGGTAAATGGATTATAATGAAGTATCGAACTAAAATATAGTGCATTTATTGAATTAAAAAAAACTGAAGCATTATCATCATTTTAATAATTAGGCATAGGCATTAATAACAGACATTCATTTAATAAAATTAAAATTTTAATTTAATTAAAATTAATATAATTTAGTATCAAGCTAAAATATAGTGCATTTCATTTCATTGGAATAAAAAAAAAAGAAGCTAAATAGAAGCATTATTATCATTAAAAGAATTAGAAATATTTCATATTTGAATATTGGATCAATTGAAAGTCACCAATTAATGTTTTCTATTAATTTGTTTTACAAATGTGTAATGAAAAATTGCACTAATTTTGAAAAATGCAAAACAGAAGCATTATTATAAATAGCAATAACAATAATATTTAACATTATTATTTGACTAATCAAATGATGATTCATTCTATTTCTAATTTCTTTTGCAAATAATGTGTACATTTTAATAAAATATTAAATTTGAAAAATGCAAAACAGAATTATTAATACTAGTATTATCATTATAATAAGAATCCCACATTTTCGACTTGAGGAACCCACTGTATACTGGCCTACACTGAAAAAAACAATAAGTAAAATGTACAAATACAATTTTTATTTTGCAAGTTTTTGCACGTCGATTTTTTAAGTAACTTTAACTTGGCCAGTAAAATGTTTTTGAGTAATTTCTACTTAGTTGGAGTTTCCTTTTAAAGGGGTGGTAAAGCACGATTTCACTTTTCTAACTTTAGCTAGTGTGTAATGTTGCTGTTTGAGCATAAACAACATCTGCAAAGTTACAACGTTCAAAGTTTAAAGCAAAGGGAGATATTTGCTTTTAAAGAAATCAATTTCTAAGGACTGCAGCAAACGGCCGCTAGGGACTACAGACATTCCTCCAGGGTTGCTGACATCACCAGCCCCAATATTTACATAAACCCCTCCTCCGAGAATATGAAATAAGGGGGGGCGAGGCCATTTTGTATCGCCGCGGGGAAGCGTTGTTGTGGTAGGCTAGTTAGTAGGCTGGAGTGTTGTTGCCAATGCCGACGAAATCAAAGCACGAGACAGACAGGGGTCAGAGGAGAAGACCGGGAAATGTGACATGATGGACTATATTCGTCTGTATTTGCAATACAGGAGCCGCAGTTCAGCTGCACGAAACAAACCAGCCAGTGTAAGCGCCGCTGATCCGCTGGAGCTCACAACTCCGAAAACCCCAGATAAAATGTACAAATAGGCACTCTTTATATAAATAAACCACAGATCTGAGCTTTAAACAACTACATTATCGACTGAACAAGTCTTAAAACTCTGTTTTGTCACACATTAACAGTACATTTTTAACAAAAAAAGACGTAAACACAGCCCATGTCAGTCATTTCTCACAGAGACGAGCCGCTGGCAGAAGTCCCTCCTATGACGAGAATTCGTGTCTGTTGTGCAGTGAATGTCACGCGCGAATGAAGCGAGTAAACTCAAAATGTTCAAGCGTCCACCTTCACGCGAATAGCGCGATTTATTCACGTCCGGTGTGAACGCCGCAAGAGACGGGCGCGCGCGGATGACCGCGGCTCATCTCACGGAGCAAAGCTTCCACAATCTTCACGAGCGCTATGAAAGCGGGATTCGTACAACGGCTTGTCCTGAAAGATGGATTAGAAAAAGAAGCTGTTCACGGGCCACAAACTGTAAGTAGGATTTATTTTTCGTCGATGTGTTTTGCTGTAATAGTTTGTATTGTTAATTGTATGTTGTAGCAAGGAAGTAAACATGACAGCGCTGTTTGGCTCTGCAAACCAGTTTGTAAATGCTCATTCATACTTAACGTTATCCGACAAACACCTAACGTTACAAACTTTTTAAAATCTCAACAGCGAACTTGGCATTAGTGTAAATTATTCTTTGATTAGAGCTTTTATGTGTTGTTTATCTACAGGCATGCTAAACATGGTTCTGTGTTTGATTTGGATACTATAGTAAAGCCAATGTTTAGTGTTCGTTCTTGCGACAGATATTTGGCTATAATCGTTCTAAAAATACAAAAGTAACGGTGCCATTCAGTAGCGATCACTATAGATCCGCAGTCTTTACTCTTGAGGACTGGTCAGGTTCTGCTCGATCATCTTCACTAAAATTGTCTGGGTCTGATTCGGGCTCAAATTGGTGTGGTTTTATAGATGCCATTCTTTCTAATACTACCAGGCTACCGGTAAAGGTAAGGGGCGTGACTTTTCCGACAAACGTGCTCTAGGCGGTTAGCAAATCACAACACACTGGGCCAGCTAACCAATCAGAGCCCATTGCGTATTTTTGAGGGACTGGCTTCACAGAATCCGGAAACCATCAGACCGTTTTTACAAGGAGGGACAGAGCAGTGTAGAATAAAGGTAAAATATATGAAAAATACTGCATTTTTTTAAAAACGAAGCATGAACACATGTTACAGTGCACCCCACAAACACAATCAAGCCTTCGAAAGAGTGTGCTTTACCACCCCTTTAAATACTTTTTACTTAAACAATATAACACTGAATTAAGCCACGCTTTTAAACTGTATGTTTTACGAAACCTTTAAGTAAATAACACAATAGATATTGTGTAGACAGCATATCTACCTAATAGTAGTAACGCAGCACCTGAACACAGAGACCTCAATACTTAGTACACAATACACAATGACGGTAACATTCCATGGATCGTTTTTGAGTATGAATGTGTCATTTTGAGTAGAAAATTAACTCCAAAATGGCAGGTTACTAAACAAAAGCAATGATAAAACAGTGTAAATACAGCTGGAAAACAGCAAAATATCAATCAAAATCAATTTCATTTCATTGACACTTTTTCATGGAGAAATTACATTTGTTTTTTTCTGTATTTACTTCACCACAGAATCTTTTTTATCTGTGTGCTGAGGTTTTATCCAATCTTTCTTGGGTTCATTTTGCAGACCAGTCCCTCAATCACAAAACACAAGGCCAGGACTCTGTCAGGAGAGATTTGCAGGATAAAGTCAGGTTCTCTAGTCTCTAACGTCACCTGGGGCAAGGATGTTCCCAGGGCTGTAAGCCTCAACCCAGACATAGATCAACTTCAAAAGGAAAATCTATATTAAAACGATTTCTTTACTTAAACTAGGCAAGAAACTAGGAACTTAAGTCTGTGAAGCCGGAGTTCACAATGAACGTTTCTGATTTGACAAGTGTTCAGGGCACAGACACACACCGAGAACACGCAGACGTTACACAAGTGAACTCAAGCCAACTCCCAATCTGGGCATAAATCTGGGCATTAATATTACAATATGATTTGAGCGAATGAATTATTGATGGAAATATAAACAGTGTCTACAAGCGCAAACTGTTCTACCCTCTTTTTCTTCAGCGGTTTATGATAAGTCAAGAAGGTTTTGCTCATAACAATGTCACTGCAGGGAGTAGAGGACACTATTGTGCTTTTAATATGAGAAACCTGGGAGGACATTTATAGATACATTAACATAATACATTCAACATCTACATTTTCTCCAATCAATCCGCAAGGCATCATGGGACGGTGTCCAATTACCAAGAGCCATATGCCCATTTACACAAAAAAAATGAATTATACCAATAAGATGTTAAAGGTGTTGACAATTATAGCTGTCAAGGTGACCTCGATAAGTGTATTTCCAGAACAAAAAAGCACTTATCCTGTGTTGGCACATTTTGGAAAGCCATATCAGTACGTTGGGTACACACATGAGCTGCATCCCAATTCAGAGTCTGCACCCTTCGTAGTCTACATTCGAAGGCCAAATGCATCACAGTGGCATGGCAAAGGCTGTTCCAATTCGAAGGCTCCTACGAATGTGGCCTACAAATGCATCCCGAGACACGAAGGATAGAACAAGTGGATCCGTTGCAGCCTATCCTAAGATTCATTGCATGCCAGGGACGATTGTATGTGCTAGTACGTTTGTTTTTCCTTATTATTGTTTAATTTAGTGATTTAAACTGCGTTAAAACTTCAGACAGGCTTCTTCTGTGGTTACTTATAATGTCCAAATAAAAACGTTATATTTCACGAAAAAAAAATTATGATAGGACTTGATTTTATCTATCAGATGAATCAGAAATATACACATATCAGAATGGAGTCGGATCTGAATAATAAAAACAAGGCTGTTTGGGTATTGGTTAACATTATCCAATAGCCTGCGTAAAATTCTGAAAGACGTGAAGCAAGTCATGACATTTTGACTGATGAAACATTCCCAAAAAGACGAGGAAAATGCATTAAAAAGGAAATAGGGTCATTTTTGATTGTATGAGAGCAAGTATTTGAAATCAATAGGCATCATGAACCTTAGACATTCATGCCATTAATCAAGAATGATTCAAAACAGAATGAATTAGATATTAAAAGGAGCCACAAACCTACAGCCACGCATGTGCTGTGGGAACATTAAACTTTTCATAACAAAATACAACACACTGAAAGGACTATTTTGGATTAAAACTTTGAAATTCAGCAGAGCTTTTACTTGAGTCTCCTCCAGACGCCCACAAAATCTCTTGTGCACATATATGATTGCTTTCACGGGTAGCCCACTTGTTTATATATAGATATATCTGTACCTCCCTGTATACCGTATGCCTGAACTAGACTACCTCTCCCACATAAATCCCTCGTAAGCATAAGAAGAACACACTTATCTACTTTTCTCAGACCTGTACTTACATTCGAACATGAAATGAAAAGAAACGGGACTGAGGCAACAGAAAAGCACTTATCACCCAGAAAACAAGACATTGTGTGGACAGGAACCCTTGAATGTAAACAACCTTATAAGAAACATATTTGAATGGAGACAGCGGTGGAGTTTATTTAAATTAATGCAAATCCAAATGCAGCACTCCTGATTAATTGGTTGACTGATGGGTATTTGCATTAGAAGCTCTCAGCAGTCAACTGACAAATAAAGCACTTTAGATTCTCATTCATTAAAATTCACTCCAATATTTTATGTAGCAGATTTAAGGTCAACTGTTAAAAAAATATTACAGGCTAGGTACCAGTTTAACTCTACTGATAGCATCTGTATGGAAGAAACGGGTACAAAAACAGTAATTATTGATTAGTTGTGTCCGAGAAGTCAGAATTGCGAGATGACCAATTCAGAATTGCAAGATATATACTTGGGATTGTGAGAAATAAAGTCAGAACTGTGTGTTATAAACTCACAATCTTGCAAAAAAGGTCCAAATTGGAAGATGTTAACTCAAAATTATGAGATATAAACTTGAAATTGTGAGAAAAAAAAGTCCAAATTGCAAGGTTAACTAAAAAATGCGAGATACACATGGAATTGTAAAAAATTGCCAGAATTGCGATATAAAATGTCGCCAGGGAATAAACAAGTAGCTAACTTTCTATCTCTTAATTTTGACTGCATTTCTTACAATTCCAAGTTTATAACTCGTTTATAATGATTTTTCTCTCTCTCAATTGCGAGTTTCGATACAGTATAAACTCAAAATTGTAAGATATAAACTCGCAATTGGGAGAAAAAGGTTAATTGAGAGATATAAACGTACAATTTCAAGAAAAAAGGCAGAATTGAGAGATATAAACGTACAATTTCAAGAAAAAAGTCAGAATTGAGAGATATAAACGTACAATTTAAAGAAAAAAGTTAGAATTGAGAGATATAAACTTACAATTTAAAGAAAAAAGTTAGAATTGAGAGATATAAACGTACAATTTCAAGAAAAAAGTCAGAATTGAGAGATATAAACGTACAATTTCAAGAAAAAAGTCAGAATTGAGAGATATAAACATACAATTTAAAGAAAAAAGTCAGAATTGAGAGATATAAACGTACAATTTCAGGAAAAAAGTCAGAATTGAGAGATATAAACGTACAATTTCAAGAAAAAAGTCAGAATTGAGAGATATAAACGTACAATTTCAAGAAAAAAGGCAGAATTGAGAGATATAAACTTACAATTTCAGGAAAGAAGGGAGAATTGAGAGATATAAACTTACAATTTCAAGAAAAAAGGCAGAATTGTGATATAAACTTGCAATTGCAAGAAGGTCAGAATTGATTTTAGGCCAGATTTACAATTCCATAAAAGTGTCGATGGGAGTGGACAGTTCTGCACGTGATCTACTGACGATGCGCAAATTAAAAGCACACAGACGGATCATTTCCATAATGACAAACATAATCTAAACGTTAGCATCTGGCTTAAGACAAGCTTTTTTGGGGCAGTAAATAATGGCACAAACACCAGTGAATTGACGAGCGCAAACCTTTGTAAATCATCTTGCATAATTCATTTAAATACTCTCCTCCCATAAATTTTGTGCCTGAAAGGGAAACTCCTACAAATGCATATGCAATAATGTCAGACGCAAAAATAATCCTGTCCATGCCATGCGTTTCTTTAGTAAATCCTGACAGTAGTTTTTTAACGCCAAAAGAGGGTTTGCGCTGGCACAATTCATTAGTAAATCTGGCCCATAAACTTGCAATTTCAAGAACAAATTTCAGAATTGCAAGATATAAAGTCAGTTACATTTGTATGTTTCATTCATTCATGTTATTCATGTTTACAGAAATGCACTTGCATTGCAAGTCCCACAGTGGCTGATCTTTTATTGTAAATGCATTATAGTCAACACAGTTTTTTGCAACAAAAAAAAGAAAGAGTACAACTGCACTATGCAGCTACGCCTCAACCAAGGGCTATAAAACCTGTGTGCATCATTTATTAAAACCTTCATAAATGTGACATGAAAGCTTCATGATTTATTTGCAAATAAATGCTGTGCTTCATAGAAAGGATGTTTTGATTCTGACAGTGTCTTTTGATCATTTGTGACAGCAGACGGTATTAACAAAACACATGACGACTGACACAACTCCTCTTTGTGTTTAAGTCCTACGCTTATACTCTCTGGCTGGTGTCAGTGCATCCAGACTGTGGCTGTTCTTTCAGACCGCTGAAAGATGTTTCACCTGCTTTGCTCTCCGTCTGACTTCTAGATCCTTCCGTCTGGTGCTTATCTTTCCCTTGCCACGCTCAGTCATTTTCTGTCAATCCTTTCATCCATCTTCTAGTGCTCCCTGCATCCCAGCAGCTGGGCTGGGAACATGGCACACGGCCCATGCGGAGCTGCTTCAGAAATACTTGTGTTCTGTACTGAAATCCTCCCCACCCTTCGCATTACCGCT
Source organism: Romanogobio albipinnatus (assembly GCA_023566225.1). NCBI lineage: Eukaryota > Metazoa > Chordata > Actinopteri > Cypriniformes > Gobionidae > Romanogobio > Romanogobio albipinnatus. The sequence continues at coordinate 20,066,245 of CM042262.1, read as the reverse complement.
TTCTCCTCGAGAGAGAGAAACGATAGAGAACGAGAGAGGTGAAAGATGGATATGAAGCAGAGACAGGAGGGGTTTTTGCAAGAGAAGGGGGCAGAAATTAAGTGGCTATTGATTGGTGTGCCGAAAAATTGTAGGTTTGAAACCCGCCCTTTACTTTTTTTAAAACACATTCCTGGTATTATTGCTAGAGCATGTTATTACAAATAAAATAAATGTGTGCATTCATACTCTTTCATCAAAATGTGACAACTTGCTCTGTTGTTATCTTTAACTAAAACCTTTTTGGAATTTTTTAATTTTTTTTAAACAAATTAGAATGGCAGATGTTTTTAGATAATCATAAAAATTAGATGTACTATTGTTCGGGATTAAAGAAAGGATTCAAAAGAAATTTGGTTGCGGAGTTATTAGCTAAAACAAAGTACCTTAATATAGAGGCACCTTGTGTACACAAACTCGGTTCACATATTGTACAAATGTACAAATACATAAATTTTTGTAAAAGTAGACCATTCATATTTGAGGTTATTAGCTGCTGAAATATGATTGGAAGCAGGCGGCCATATTAGAGTATATGTTAGGATGTCCACCAGAGAAAATGCATACCAATTTAAAACTTCATACAGGAAGTTGAATCGTACAGTTGCGGAGTTACATATAATGGTTTTCCAATTGTATTGCCCCCTATCAGCGAAACTGTACGAAACTTGCCTCAAAATGTCCTGTTGTCTTTGCATGTCATGTTTCGTTATAGGTAAGGTAGACAATTTTTGGAGAGGCTAGCAATAGCAAGTTAGCTATGAAATCTTGAGATCCCCACCCTCCCTTCAAAGCGTCTCCAAAGCCACACCTCCTTCAAAACACATGAACGAATAACAGCCAGAGCAAACAAAAGCATCACAAGAGACACCGTTAAACTGCATGTCTCAAAGCATAACATTAAAATAATAATGAACAAACAACTTAAAGCACTGACCTGTACCACCTGACTGCTGCAGATTAATTTCAGCAGTGATAATGCTGCCGTTGAAGCGCATTAATTCAAGTCACAAATTCAAGTCATGAAAATACATATGTTGACAGGCAGGTAGGACACTGTAGCATTGCATTCGGACCGATATTTGTTTCTAGCCCTCAATCAATCAAAGTTATGATCCAAAATGCAAATTGACTTATAGTGCAACCTAGTGCCACACTGGTGAGTGTGGTGCACAACTGGACCATCCTGCCAGCTTTGGCGTCTCTATGATTTACAGTCTCTGACAACCATACACTTTTAGGACAGAACAAGAAGAAAATTATTTGATGCTTGGACAATACATAATATATTCTAAAAGCACTTATAATACTGTGCATCCCTACTAAAATTAGTTGCAAACAGGTTTTAAGTTAACTTTAAGAGCCCTATCATACACCCGGCGCAATGCGACGCAACTGTTTTCACCCCGATGCAGTTATCATTTTCACGTTCAGCGCCACGTAGTTTAAATAACAAATACACCCATCTGTTCGCCAATGGGCGTGCTGGTCTGAAAACGAGGTGTGTTCAGGCGCATCGTTGGCGCGTTGCACAACACGCATACACTCTGCTTATTACACACAGGGATGCGCAGCAGCACACAAGATTTTTAATTCCGCCATGTAAATAGTGAATCTGATTTGATGCAAGCGCAACTGGCTTTTAAAGGGAATAGGAGATGAAACTCTGATTGCTTTATTGCACGTTATGCCCAAAACAGACCCATGACTCATTAAGAGACTAGGTACAACCCTTTCGGACAAAGCGCCTGGCGCACGTACCCTTTCCCCCCCGCTTTTTAGCAAAAGTGGATTCGGACACGCCCTAAGTGTACCTGCACCATCGTTTTCACACCTGAAAGTCTGCACCAAGGTCCGAACCGAAGTTCATGTTTTTTATACATTCGGTTAGTTTTGGTTTCACATTGCAATTATGCGCGCACACTAAAGAACTTTACATGACACACTTGCATCCACTCGTCATCATCTATGTGGGCTGCATCTGGACATTGACTGGTTTGTAAACGGACGTGCGTCTGACGTCAGTGTCTTTGACAAGAGTGAATGAACAGACGCATATCGTTGCCACTATTGAACAGTGCGCATTGCTTGACTATTTTCTTTTTGTTACGTTTAAAAGTGGACATTTCAAGCTTTATATACACATATTTATCATGTTTGTGAGACAAGTAGCCTGCTGAGTTTCGGTTTATTTAAGACGAGCTCCAGTTCAGGTGCAAAGCATGTGATCGCTCCCGCGATTATTGTCTGCTATAGACTATGCTTCTTATTTATTAAATCCAGGCAATTATCTGATTAAACGTTGATTAAAATTAAGATACAATTTATACAAAACAAAATTCACATTAAAGAAAGGCTTTCTAAGCAAAATCATACAAAATTTCTTTCAAAATCATTTCTGACCTTCTGTTTTCTGACATATTGCGCATCTTTTAACTTTTCATAATCAAATGTACCGAGACTACCTCTTTTCTTCGGACCAAATTTCGTCTGTTGGTACGGGGGAGGTTTCACACCTGTAATTTTGATTCGGACCAAACTGAAAAATCTGGACCAAACAAGGTAGGTGTGAAAGTGCCCTAAGTGTGATATAACTTCATATGTTCAGTTCACAAACTATTTCATGTGTCCGCCAGTTTGGTTTTTTAACTGGTATGACAGCAAACTAGCCTATGCACCACTATTGATGACATATAAAGCCTTTCTAAAAAAGCATTTTCACAGAGCATTGTTAAGTTTTAGTAGTAAAAACAAAGTGACAAATAAATAAAACAGCGAAGCTGGCATCTTCTCCCCTGAGTCGCCACATATTTACAGTGACAAACAGCTAGCGCTAGTACTCCTTGTGGTATTTACCTTGATGAAGCAAACAGACCACAGCAGAGAAACAAAAACAGACCTGAAGTGGGTGGAAATAAACTCTTAATAAAAGTATCAAAACAACCTAAACAGCTTTGGCCAACAGCCTCTGCTAATTGACTAATTACTACTGCTAAAGAAGCTAACGTTTATAACTGTTCATCTCATCTTAAAGGTAGTAGAATTCAATGCATTTTGCATGTTATATCATATTCCCCTTGAACAAATTCCATCATGTTTTCCACAGAGAGCATCCTTTAGTTGAGTCATGCTAGTTCGTAGTATTCTTGACATCGGCGCTTAGTCATGCATATCACGCAATGTTGAACTGTGACTACCGGTGTACCGCTTCATGACAGCCCTTCAAAGGAGAACTAAAATCACCACGTGTGACGCCGCGTGTGTGTATTACTCTGTTTTCAATGCACCTCTCAAGGGATCCACAGATGTTAGTGCTAAATTATGCTCTTCTGGTACTTGACAGCATTTTAAATTCCAACAAAGCAATGAACTCAAAAGCCAAGTCAGTTTTAATGGATCCTACTGAGTTTGCATTTCCATTCAAGTAACCTTGTACTTCACCAAAAGCAACAAATCGTGACAGTTTATATTCCATGTAAACTATGCAGACTTCATCCACAAATGATGTTCAACAACAATAAGTATCTAATTTGCATTGTAGAATTGAATAAAATAAATAATAATTTACCACGTACTGTAACTTTTTTTTACCCGCCTCCGCTCTACTAAATCTGCTGTGGCCTGAATACTGCATTCATACTCAAATCCATTCTATAATCTCTTCATTTAGCAGTGCTAATATTGTGCGCTCAACATTTTTGAGCACACTATTTGAAAAGCTGGAGCCTTGCAAACTTGAGATAATTATGTACACATTAGGTCTATAGTCAGCAGTTTGGGACATCAGTATCAGCGGAGAACCATGTGTGGCTTCACATTTTTCAACAGACTATATTAAAACGAGATTAAACTTTAAGAAAAAAAAAAAAAGCTGGATCTGGCAGAGATGTCATTTATTTTAAGATAGCAGCACAACAAGAAACTAAACTACTACAGAAATTATGAAATACCACTACTATAATTCATAAATGTTATATGCGTAGCATTGCTAAAACTGGCCAGGAGTTTCCATTTCCCAGCATGCTTTACACTATGTGGGCAGAGTAAATGGTGATTAATGTGTTATTTTATGTGTTTCTGAGCAAGATGAGAAAAGCTGGAGAGTTGTTTAATGTTTATCAAAACAGTTACATTTAGCATGCTAACATGCACTATTGGTTGCTAAATGCTGAGTTGTATTACTAGGAGTAAGTCTAATTTGATTGCATTTTACTCAATACGGTTAGGTTTCTGCTACACAAAACATTAATAATAAAACGATTCAGATGTTTACGAGATCTAATGTAAAACTGTCACAGATCTTAAAGGTCCCGTTTTTCCAGTTTTTTTGAAGCTTTGATTGTGTTTACAGTGTGCAATATAACGTGTTCATGTTTCGCGTGTAAAAAAAACAGTATTTTTCACACAATTTACTTATCTGTATACCGCTGTTTTCACTCTCCTAAAAACGGCTGATGAGTTCCTTTATTCTATGAAGTCCCTCCTTCAGAAAACGTAACGAGTTCTGATTGTGCCAGCGGTTCCCGTGTTGTGATCATAGGTTGTGATTCGACAGCAGCTTAGCGCACGTTGCCCGGTAAGGTCACGCCTCTTACCAGAGATGCATGCGCTCAGTGTTCGAGTGACGTTATTAAAGAAGGAAGTAGAGGGATGTAGTCCTAATCGGCCGTTCGCTGTAGGCTTTGAAAGGGGACTTCTGTTAAATAAAATATCTCGCTTGGCATTGAACTTTGAGCTTTATAATTTTACAGGTATGATTTATGCTCTAACAGCAACATTACACACTAACTAAAGTTTGAAAAATGGGATCACGAAGAACAGGACCTTTAAATGGTAATTATTCTTAATAAACACAGATCTGAAATGCTCCCTCTGGCTCATTATAATCATGTTTATTTGCAACTTTTGTTTTTCATAAAAGACACAGGTGTACCTGACCCCAAACAAGGACACAATGTACTATTTATGAACATCTATTCCGCCTAATCCGACTGTGCGGCGAGATCTCCCCGTCCTATTAGATATCTTGCTCTCAGTTCATTCCTTCTCATTCCCAGAGCCGTCCATCCTCGCGAGCCACTATTAAGATGATGAAAAGCAGAAAGGAAAATGTAAAGTCATTGTAATGAAAGATAAACAAAAGATTTCTGCAGAGACCAAAGATGCGGCCCAGGCCCGACAGGAAGAGAACAGAGAGGAGAAGCTGTAGTCATAAAAGTACTCTCTCTCCCCAGAGAAACAAGGAGGAACTTCAATTAACCCCTGTGAGGGGCCTTTACTGGTACTGCATCAAGTGCACCGGGTCCCCTCAGCCATTAATTAAATACAACTATTGCTAGAGCAACAATAATATTGGTCTCAGTTCAGCAACGGGGGCAACTTCAACAGCACATCTGGAGAAACAGCAGAGGAAGTCATATAAAAACATCACCTGGCGCTTCGCTAGAATAAACGTTTGACTGATTTTAAACTTTTTCTCTGATTTAAAGTTTTGAACTACTTTAAAAAAAATGAAAGTCGCAGAGAGTCTACTCATGTTATACAATACTTAAAACTCTTAAATAATGCATCATAATTCTCGTATTAACAACTATCCAAACTGTTTTACACCTGAAAGAGTGTAGTAGTAGTTCCAGTAGTCAGACTCAGTACCAATACCATAAAACTTTTACGGTAACTTTACTTGGTATCAATTTTGCTGCCACAGCAAAAGTTTTTTTTATTTTTTTTTATTTGATTATTAAAAAAGAAAAAAACAATTAAATTCAATACGTTTATTATTTATGATGATATTCAGTATAAGTAAATAATGCATAAACATTTAAAGGCTGTTTAAAAGTAAACATTGTTTATAAATAAAAGATCCAGTGAAAAATAAGCAACCATCTAGGCATAATTATTATTATTAGTAGAGACGTATTATTATTACATAGAGACGTAGTTAAATCGACTGTAGGCTACAACAGTAGCCTAATATATTCTGTCAATTTCTTCACGTTAAACCAAACTTTTATTTTGACGGGTTGCCTTTAAGTTGTCCTTTGTGTGTTTGTGTTCATGTTATGAGAGTTTTTCTAAATGAGGGTTAGGTCCTCATTTAGTGACAAACGGCAGAGAATACAAAGACACGCGCGCGTGTGTGTGTGCGCGCGCGCACCCACGCATTTGCGCCCACAGAGACGCAGAACATGCAGGAGTAATATTTAAATAGTATTTTGCAGTTTAATATTCACAGACACTAGTATATATATATATTCGGCTACATTCTGGAGTCCTGCACTTAGATAAACACGGAAGTGACAACGCAGCTGCGGGTACCTCGGGAGTCTGTACTACCGGTACTACAGAAATGCTGGTATCGTCACATTTTAAAAATTTCACTACCATGGTACCGAAGTCAAGTACCGGTACTTGTGACATCCCTACATTTGCATGTTTACATTTACATTTGTTCATAAATAAAAATAATAACCTCACGGCCCAAATGTCAAACTTGATTTGCGTTGGAGGGGGTGGGACACCTGTCTATATTAGCTCTCTCTGATTAGATGAAAAGTACGTCTTAGCGAGCTACCACCAATCAGGCCACGAGCTACTGGTAGCTCACGAGCAATGTGTTGGAGACCCCTGCTCTAGAGATTCTAGTCAGAATATGAGTCTGATTCTGCTCCATTGGGCTGTGATTATTGGGGCGTGTTCCAACCAAACCAGGAAAGAAAATGCCTCTGCACTCAATTGGATAGAACTACAACCAATCAGAGCAACGGCATAAGTGACATGTTGAGTGATGCACGGTTGTCAACAGAACTCAACTGCACGCACACTGGAAGAAGTAGTAGAAGAAGATGAGTGTACACGATCTTTGCCAGTGTTGTAAAAAATTATTTAAGGATACATGGAGTACTTACCAACACGATCATCATTTTTGAGAGAAATAGTAAAGGAGAATGCATATACGAACAAGTTCTCAGTTTATGATTAGAACGAATTCAACCCAAGCGCTCTTTGGTGACGTGGATGATTACGTTACTGTTGATCATCTGTCCATCATCGTATAAAGCCCACCTTGACAATTTGATTGGTCCAAACAGCTCTGGTTCGAGCATAGTTGCTCCACAACGGATCAAGTCCAGACCGAACTTCTCGACCTCAAATGTTGTGAGCGGGGCTAAGTTCGGCTGGCATCCAGGCTAACTCACTGTGAGTCATACATAAAATCGTAAATATCTCCAGAAACAAAACTAAAATGTGTATTTTTGTATATTGTACTATATTAGATAACAATAGAGATTTTGCAGATACGATTTTAGTGATAATGTCAATTTGCTTAAACAAGAAAGAAATTCTCTCTCAGCTAATGTTGTAAATTATACAGGGAAACTTGTAATATCAATATATTTTTTTAATGTAGTGTATATCTTTATATATACACTCACCTAAAGGATTATTAGGAACACCTGTTCAATTTCTCATTAATGCAATTATCTAATCAACCAATCACATGGCAGTTGCTTCAATGCATTTAGGGGTGTGGTCCTGGTCAAGACAATCTCCTGAACTCCAAACTGAATGTCAGAATGGGAAAGAAAGGTGATGTAAGCAATTTTGAGCGTGGCATGGTTGTTGGTACCAGACGGGCCAGTCTGAGTATTTCACAATCTGCTCAGTTACTGGGATTTTCACGCACAACCATTTCTAGGGTTTACAAAGAATGGTGTGAAAAGGGAAAAACATCCAGTATGCGGCAGTCCTGTGGGCGAAAATGCCTTGTTGATGCTAGAGGTCAGAGGAGAATGGGCCTGATTCAAGCTGATAGAAGAGCAACTTTGACTGAAATAACCACTCGTTACAACCGAGGTATGCAGCAAAGCATTTGTGAAGCCACAACACGCACAACCTTGAGGCGGATGGGCTACAACAGCAGAAGACCCCACCGGGTACCACTCATCTCCACTACAAATAGGAAAAAGAGGCTACAATTTGCACAAGCTCACCAAAATTGTACGGGTGACGTTGAAGACTGGAAAAATGTTGCCTGATTTGATGAGTCTCGATTTCTGTTGAGACATTCAGATGGTAGAGTCAGAATTTGGCGTAAACAGAATGAGAACATGGATCCATCATGCCTTGTTACCACTGTGCAGGCTGGTGGTGGTGGTGTAATGGTGTGGGGGATGTTTTCTTGGCACACTTTAGGGCCCCTTAGTGCCAATTGGGCATCGTTTAAATGCCACGGCCTACCTGAGCATTGTTTCTGACCATGTCCATCTCTTTATGACCACCATGTACCCATCCTCTGATGGCTACTTCCAGCAGGATAATGCACCATGTCACAAAGCTCGAATCATTTCAAATTGGTTTCTTGAACATGACAATGAGTTCACTGTACTAAAATGGCCCCCACAGTCACCAGATCTCAACCCAATAGAGCATCTTTGGGATGTGGTGGAATGGGATCCTGTCAATATGGGCCAACATTTCTAAAGAATGCTTTCAGCACCTTGTTGAATCAATGCCAGGTAGAATTAAGGCAGTTCTGAAGGCGTTCCTAATAATCCTTTAGGTGAGTGTATATATCCATGTCTGATGAATCACATTTTCTTTTATATCATGTGGATGGCCGGGTGCGTGTGCATTGCTTATCTGGGGAACACATGGCACCAAGATGCACTATAGGAAGAAGGCAAGCCGGCGGAGGCAGTGTGATGCTATGGGCAATGTTCTGCTGGGAAAACTTGGGTCCTGCCATCCATGTGAATGTTACTTTGACACGTACCACCTAACTAAGCATTGTTGCAGACTATGTACACCCTTTCATGGAAAAGGTATTTCCTTGTGTCTGTGCTCTCTTTCAGCAGGATAATGCGCCCGCCACAAAGCAAAAATAGTTCAGTAATGGTTTGAGGAGCACAATAATGAGTTTGAGGTGTTGACTTGGCCTCCAAATTCCTCAGATCTCAATCCAATTGAGCATATATACAGTGAGGAAATTAAGTATTTGAACACCCTGCTATTTTGCAAGTTCTCCCACTTGGAAATCATGGAGGGGTCTGAAAGAATCCAACTACTAACATGGCCAATGTAGTAAAGTTGTTTTGTGTGGGAAGAAGGAGGAGGGAACCGGAGAACGTTCAACATATTTAATACACAAACACAAAATAAAATGGCGGCGGCAGCCCCTCGCGGTCGACTGCCGCCTACATACAAACAAACACAAAATGAAAATAAAAAGCTGCAGCCCCTCGCGGACGACTGCAGCGTACACATAACATAACTAAAATAAAACACAACACAAAATCCAGGCCTGGTCCTCTCTCGTCCCTCACTGTCGTCGCTTCTCCTTTATACTCCCTCACTCCTCCGCGAGAGCCGAGATCACTGCGGCTCGCAGCTGGCGCTCATCCTCTCCGATGAGCGCCGCCTCGTCCCGCCCTCACGGTCCCTCGGCCTCGCTGCTCGCCACATACCCCCAACGCCCTTCGCAGGCCGGGGGGCACTCCCGAGCCTGCGCTCTACCCCCCCCCCTCCCCGGGACCTGGGGGTAAGAACAGCGAGGTGAGAGAACGGAGCAGGGAGCATGAGGAGCGACAGAGACGAGAGAGTGGAGAGAGGAGAAAAGAAAAAGAGAAAAAAAAAAATTCTGGTCCGGTTCCCAGACACACTGCCGCTCGGTCCTCAGCCAGCCGAGAGGCTCTTCCTCGTGGTGCCATGCGGTGGTACTGGACGCTCGGTGGACGGCTCGAGCCTCCTCCGCCCCCTGGCGGCCGGCGGTGGCTCCTCCTTCTGAGGGCAGCCTGAAGCGAGTCCCCGTCCCGCGCTCCCTGCTCCTCCCCAACATGGCGGACGGCAGCAGGCTTCGGCTCCGGGAAAGCGCTGGGGACTCCTTCGCCCCCTCGCGGACGGCATCCACCCCACCTCGACCCAGGGGCACGGCAGCGAGCTCTCCGTCCCACCGACCTTCATCCGCTCCAGCACCACCGCTTCGGGCAGCTGCTCGTGGACTTCTCTCCTCCGCGCTGCCCGAACTCCGCGGCACCGCGATCCCCCTCAGCTGCGAGGGCTCTTCGACAGCGCGTCCCTCCTTCCTCCCGGGCTTCGGCACCACTGTAGTAAAGTTGCTTTGTGTGGGAAGAAGGAGGCGGGAACCGGAGAACGTTCAACATATTTAATACACATACACAAAATAAAAATGGCGGCGGCAGCCCCTCGCGGTCGACTGCCGCCTACATACAAACAAACACAAAATTAAAATAAAAAGCTGCAGCCCCTCGCGGACGACTGCAGCGTACACATAACATAACTAAAATAAAACACAACACAAAATCCAGGCCTGGTCCTCTCTCGTCCCTCACTGTCGTCGCTCCTCCTTTATACTCCCTCACTCCTCCGCGAGAGCCGAGATCACTGCGGCTCGCAGCTGGCGCTCATCCTGTCTGATGAGCGCCGCCTCGTCCCGCCCTCACGGTCCCTCGGCCTCGCTGCTCGCCACAGCCAACACCAAAGAGCTGTCCAAAGACACTAGAGACAAAATTGTACACCTCCACAAGGCTGGAAAAGGCTAAGGGGAAATTGCCAAGCAGCTTGGTGAAAAAAGGTCCACTGTTGGAGCAATCATTAGAAAATGGAAGAAGCTAAACATGACTGTCAATCTCCCTCGGACTGGGGCTCCATACAAGATCTCACCTCGTGGTGTCTCAATGATCCTAAGAAAGGTGAGAAATCAGCCCAGAACTACATGGGAGGAGCTGGTCAATGACCTGAAAAGAGCTGGGACCACCGTTTCCAAAGTTACTTTTAGTAACACACTAAGACGTCATGGTTTGAAATCATGCATGACACGGAAGGTTCCCCTGCTTAAACCAGCACATGTCAAGGCCCGTTTTAAGTTTGCCAATGACCATTTGGATGATCCAGGAGTCATGGGAGAAAGTCATGTGGTCAGATGAGACCAAAATAGAACTTTTTGGTCATAATTCCACAAAACGTGTTTGGAGGAAGAATAATGATGAGTACCATCCCAAGAACACCATCCCTACTGTGAAGCATGGGGGAGGTAGCATCATGCTTTGGGGGTGTTTTTCTGCACATGGGACAGGGCGACTGCACTGTATTAAGGAGAGGATGACCGGGGGCCATGTATTGCGAGATTTTGGGGAACAACCTCCTTCACTCAGTTAGAGCATTGAAGATGGGTCGAGGCTGGGTCTTCCAACATGACAATGACCCAAAGCACACAGCCAGGATAACCAAGGAGTGGCTCTGTAAGAAGCATATCAAGGTTCTGGCGTGGCCTAGCCAGTCTCCAGACCTAAACCCAATAGAGAATCTTTGGAGGGAGCTCAAACTCCATGTTTCTCAGCGACAGGCCAGAAACCTGACTGATCTAGAGAAGATCTGTGTGGAGGAGTGGGCCAAAATCCCTCCTGCAGTGTGTGCAAACCTGGTGAAAAACTACAGGAAACGTTTGACCTCTGTAATTGCAAACAAAGGCTACTGTACCAAATATTAACATTGATTTTCTCAGGTGTTCAAATACTTATTTGCAGCTGTATCATACAAATAAATAGTTAAAAAATCATAAATTGTGATTTCTGGATTTTTTTTTTAGATTATGTCTCTCACAGTGGACATGCACCTACGATGACAATTTCAGACCCCTCCATGATTTCTAAGTGGGAGAACTTGCAAAATAGCAGGGTGTTCAAATACATATTTTCCTCACTGTATATATACATATACATATACACACACACACACACACACACACACACACACACACACACACACACACACACACACACACACACCTAACCGTTGGTTTAAATTTTTAAATTACATTTTTAAACCCAAAGGTTGGGTTTGTCTATATTTGACCCAAACATGGATTGAAACAACCCAGCTTTTTTTTTGGCCATTGTGTATGATTTGTACATCTATGCATTCAAATATTTCTCTATTCTTAATTGTTAGGTTCCATCTGTTCTTTTGCACCTCATACGCCAGCTTCTATTTTAAATTGGAAAATAAATACTGCATTTAACGTTCCCAGATCGCCTACATTCCTAAAGTCTTTGAAGATCCATCCAAAAATTTTTTCAAACAGACTGATTCAGGTGCTGTTTCATATTCACATAATGCAGAAAGAAATCTATACATGTTGATACATAATGCATACAACAATGATGCATATTTCATTTAAAGGGATAATTCACACAAAAATGAAAATTCTCACCCTCAAGTTGTTCAAAACCTGTATGAATTTATTTGATATAGTTGATGGGCCTCATTGACATACATAGTATTGTTTATTCCTCCATACTATGGAAGTCAATGGGGTCCATCAACTGTTTGGTTACCAACATTCTTCAAAATATCTTCTTTTGTGTTCAGCAGAAGAAAGAAATTCATACAGGTTTGGAACAACTTGAGTAAAGGATGTAAAATGATGACAGAATTTTCATTTCTTGGTGAACTTTAATATCTGAATATTAAGATTAATAAATTCCTTGAAATCCTAATGAAGTATATCAAAGAGGCAAGAGCCTAGCTGTGCTTAAATTGTGCAGATATTTAAATGTTTTATTATTTGTTTATTGTTTCTTTATTATTAATAAAAATACTTAAAGGTAAAGTAACAATGTATTGTATGAATAATATATATTTAAAAAAACTTAATTAGATACTTAACAAATTCATTATCGAGTGATAAATATGTAGCTTAACTATTATTCATAGCCCAAAACAAAATAATAAATATCAAATATAATAATAAAAAAATAATAATAATTTAAATAATACATTTGCACAAAACAAATCTGCATAAATATAATGACCCAAACAACAAGTAAATAAAATAAAAATAGCAATAAGTAAATAATAACTGTTGTCAATAATAATACAGTAAATAAAAATTATAATAACGCATGCAAGGTTTTTCTCTGTAGTACAGTGATAATTTATTAATGTCAGAAATCAGAATTTAATGAAAAAATTATTTAAAAGTATTTGTATTGACTCGGTTAAACCAAAAAAACCCACAATATTGATCAAACTACTTATATTCAGTACAACAGCCCGCATGGAAGTGTGATATTGCTTCGATAAAAAACTAAGTTACGTTTTGGCAAAATGTGGTCAGTTGGTTTGTAAAAAGTTTTCACTGCCACTAAAAACAATTCCAATTGGAATGCAGCTAAACCATCAAATTCAAGGAGCGGAACTAACGGTTGTATTTACTTAATATAAAATAAAATTCCTAATCAAAATCGAATTCTTAAAATATTATAAGATAAGTTTAAATCAGTCTGGCAGTGCACAGCCGTAACACTGACTGACATCCAAGCAAAGATTGTGATCTTATATCTCTCATGACAATCAAACGTCCTTCCAGTTCGGCATCATCTTCTCAGATAAACATCTCGATCGATCGAGGCTCATGCTGAGGTGAACACCCAAGTAAGGGCATCAAAGAGACATCAGCCCACACTATAAAAATAATGGATAACACACTTGCATGCACAAACACATACATCTTCATTCCTATGTTAAGCCATTCACACTCTCCAATTAATTAATTCCTGACTTCTGTCTGACTCTAAGGGCAACATATATAGAACTCGAGGATTTATCATGCAGCTTCAAAACACTTGTACTCCTAAAGCATCTGGAGAAATAAGCCACTTGACTCACGTCAACTGCTACGAACTTAATTAGACAGTTCATAAAGCCTGGTAAGCTTCAGTTTTCGCACACCGCCCGGCTCCATCGGAAAACATGACAATGGACTATTTTTAACTTTTCAAGACAACAGCTGTGTAACTGAGGGTCTCATTAAAAACTATGTGCTTAACTATATGACAGCTTAATTAAAGTTTCTGTAGGTGTTATGATCACTATACATGAACACATATCCATTCTTTCCGGTTTGTTGTGATATTTTCAAAACTCACAACTATATATTATTCCGCAAACTTTTACTTCCACTGTTCCATTAGCAGATCTGAAATGGGCGTCATCAAATTTGAATGACCCAAACCTTTTTCCTCTCAGCAAAGTGCCTGTTTTTATAGATTCAGTGAACTCCAAACTCCTGTGCAGACTTAGTTTGAATTTTTGGCATGAAAAACATGAACAAGATTTATAAAACTGAACAATCAATCTCTGTGAACTTCTGAAATATCACACTGTGACCATCCACAGTTGTTGTGTTTAGAAACTAGTTGCAGAACAATTCCATCAGTTATTTACTGTAAACTTTGTAAGAGAACGACAAAATTGCATCAAGTGCAAATATTCGATTGAACTTATGTATAGCAAATTTTACTTAAAGCTACACTGTGTGATATTTTCCCCCATCTAGCGGTGAAAAGGTATATGACCATCCAGTGAATATTAGTTTCTGTTCCTCCCAATTCCGATTTCGTTTTAACTCCTACGGTGGCCGATTTAGTCCAAGATTAACATGGCTTCCAGTTCGATCTCGTCCACATTCGACACGGTGCCATCGAGTGTTAAAACGCGAAAGGCGAAGCTTGAATTTACGGGTATGTCCCTCTTTGGCTAATGTACTTTCAAGATGGAGGGGCAACATGGCGACCCCCATTCAAACCCCTTACCCGTATGTATTTTCAATGGCATATTATAAACTTACGAGAATACTTTATTACTTGAAAGAAGTAAATATACATTAATGAGCACATATATTTTTGAAAGAACTAAGTGTTTTTAGCTAAGAATAAACTAAAAAAGTTACACAGTGTAGCTTTAAATAAAGTTTTATATATAATAATAATAATAATAATAATAATAATGCCTAAGCCAATAATTTAATTGTTTTTGCTTTGATTACTCTTTTTTACATTTCAGAATGTTTGTGCATTTGTGTATTAGGGGTGTAACGATACCCTCATGTCACGATTCGATACATATCACAATGCGATATCATTGCAAGGCATAAGTTATCATCTTCTTTTTTTTCTTTTTTTTTTACTATTGATTAAAATGCTAAATTTGGTATGACATTGGGGTGGAAATGAATAGCCTTGGTGCTGGTAACCCAATGCACAGGACAACGGTGACACCAGAATAAAAATATTCTTGATTCTGAAGCTGAAAACAGAATTATTTTAGACGAATATGCTTGCACTTTGTCACTGACTAGATATATTGAAAATAATGTAGGCCACTTTTTACTGGTAACATATGACATTGGACATTTGGCAAGACAGGACCCACAAATATTCCCCCATTGCATTATTATACATTATATTCAACAGTATATATAGTAGTTTAATGTAGTACTGACACAAAAACTCTAAAAAATTAAGACTAAAACACAAAAAAATTCTCATACAGTAATTTTCATTCTGGGTGAACTATACACAATACAGATTGTCACTATCCACAATATATATTGTTGCATTTTTGTATTACGATATAAAGTATATATCAATATGATTGATATATGATATATATATATATATATATATATATATATATATATATATATATATATATATATATATATATATATATATATATATCAATCAACCAGGTCATCTCACTGCTCCATGGTTCTTAACACATGCTTTCTACAGCAAATGTCCATCATCACACACATTCACAGTGTGAAGCTTTATCATTCAGTAATTCAGTCCATTATAGTATTTAAAACAAATAAGAACTCATCCAAACGTCAGTCTAAACTTAGAGTGACAGCATTTAAAGATACTGTATACCTTAAGGTCTTTCTGTAAAGTTATTGTGAATATTTTGCAACTTTTGAAAAATGACTATAAATGACTAGTGTGCCTGATTAGAGCTTCCGAGAGGTTCTTAAGCCCTTATTGTGGCCTTTAAAAAGCTGACGTTTCAGCCTGTCTTTGGGAAATAGAGGGCGCCTTAGTGTTTGGCCTGATTTCTCAGTGGGTTTAATTACAGCCTCAGGTCCGTTAGACCCAGTGTAATCTGTCCTGGCTCAGGGTAAATACTTCATCTTAAAACTGCATCTACACACACACACCACACACCACACACCACACACCACACACCACACACCACACACCACACACCACACACCACACACCACACACCACACACACACACACACACACACACACACACACACACACACACACACACACACACACACACACACACACACACACACACACACACACACACACACACCTTCAGCCTGAAGTGGTGAGCAAATTGAAATAAATTGGGGATTTTTCATTTTGCTTGGCACTGAAAATCATCCTGTACCCAATGCCGGCTCTTTGTCAGTAAAAATCAATACGTTAATGACGGTGGTCGTCCATTCGCACGGATTGCTTAGCGAATGAGTGTTAGAAGCTCGCAAATGCATACAATGTTCATTCAGTGTTGCTTGAATAGTGCTGGGATCATGTAGCCATTTACATACAAGTGAGAAAGCTCTTGCTCTATTCTATAATCACCCACGTATACGCCTGCACGCTTGAAGACAAGGGCACATATATGCGCACATGTAAAATTGCTCCTTTTTTTCTGACTGACCTTTTCCGATTTATTGCAATCCTCATTTGAATGACCTCGATGATGATTCTTAATAGGAATAAACGTCACTAAATTGTGTGTAGTGTAGCCGCCTCAGTTCAATGTATGATCAAATAAATCAGCCACTATTTAAATTATTCTATTTCGACAACGAATTGGAGTAGAAACATAATTATTTTATTAACTCAAATTAAAAACTCAAAAGTTAAAACATTAGTTAGGATATATTTTATTCCCTCAATAACAAGTGACCTGTGCCAGAATTACATCAAAAATAACTTAAAACAGAAATGAATAGGAATTTAATCAAATGGGAATCAAATTGAGAACTTCGGAATAGGAATCAAATTGAAACTAATTTGAATTAGAATTTATTGACAAGAGCTTGTAAATTGGAGACTAATCATAGTCTAATCATAAGTCTAATCATAAATGAATCAGAAGTGAATCGAGAGCTTGTGAAACAGAATTAAATTGAATCAGATTCAAACTAAAAACTTAATAAAACTAAAAATATTTTACAGCATTAGTTGGGGTTTTTTTCTGTACGACAAACTGACATGTACCTGAAACATCTCCAAATGAATATATTTAAACCATCCAAAATAAAATCGCAAATTAAATTCAGTGTTTGTGAATCGGAGTCAAATTGAAATCTAATTGAGAAATAAATTGAATTGAGAGCTTATGAATTAAGATTGAATCAAATCAAATTGAAAAGTGAATCAGAACTGAATTGAGAGCTTGTTAATTGCAATTGAATGAAAGTGAAATCAGAATCAGAACTGAACTGAGAGCTTGTGAATTGCAATCGAATCAAAACGAAATCAGAATCAGAACTGAATTGAGAGCTTATGAATTGTAATCAAATCAAAATTAAATCAGAATCAGAACTGAATTGAGAGCTTATGAATTGCAATCGAATCAAAACGAAATCAGAATCAGAACTGAATTGAGAGCTTATGAATTGTAATCGAATCAAAACGAAATCAGAATCAGAACTGAATTGAGAGCTTATGAATTGTAATCGAATCAAAACGAAATCAGAATCAGAACTGAATTGAGAGCTTATGAATTGTAATCGAATCAAAACGAAATCAGAATCAGAACAGAATTGAGAGCTTATGAATTGTAATCGAATCAAAACGAAATCAGAATCAGAACTGAATTGAGAGCTTATGAATTGTAATCGAATCAAAACGAAATCAGAATCAGAACTAAATTGAGAGCTTGTGAATTGTAATCGAATCAAAACGAAATCAGAGTCAGAACAGAATTGAGAGCTTATGAATTGTAATCGAATCAAAACAAAATCAGAACTGAATTGAGAGCTTATGAATTGCAATCGAATCAAAACGAAATCAGAATCCGAACTGAATTGAGAGCTTGTGAACTGCAATCGAATCAAAACGAAATCAGAATCAGAACTGAATTGAGAGCTTATGAAATGTAATCGAATCAAAACGAAATCAGAATCAGAACAGAATTGAGAGCTTATGAATTGTAATCGAATCAAAACGAAATCAGAATCAGAACTGAATTGAGAGCTTATGAATTGTAATCAAATCAAAACGAAATCAGAATCAGAACTGAATTGAGAGCTTATGAATTGTAATCGAATCAAAACGAAATCAGAATCAGAACAGAATTGAGAGCTTATGAATTGTAATCGAATCAAAACGAAATCAGAATCAGAACTGAATTGAGAGCTTATGAACTGTAATCGAATCAAAACGAAATCAGAATCAGAACTAAATTGAGAGCTTGTGAATTGCAATTAAATGAAAGCGAAATCAGAGTCAGAACAGAATTGAGAGCTTATGAATTGTAATCGAATCAAAACGAAATCAGAACTGAATTGAGAGCTTATGAATTGCAATCGAATCAAAACGAAATCAGAATCAGAACTGAATTGAGAGCTTGTGAATTGCAATCGAATCAAAACGAAATCAGAATCCGAACTGAATTGAGAGCTTGTGAACTGCAATCGAATCAAAACGAAATCAGAATCAGAACTGAATTGAGAGCTTATGAAATGTAATCGAATCAAAACGAAATCAGAATCAGAACAGAATTGAGAGCTTATGAATTGTAATCGAATCAAAACGAAATCAGAATCAGAACTGAATTGAGAGCTTATGAATTGTAATCGAATCAAAACGAAATCAGAATCAGAACTGAATTGAGAGCTTATGAATTGTAATCGAATCAAAACAAAATCAGAATCAGAACTAAATAGAGAGCTTATGAATTGTAATAGAATCAAAATAAAATCAGAATCAGAACTGAATTGAGAGCTTGTGAATTGCAATTGAATGAAAGCGAAATCAGAGTCAGAACAGAATTGAGAGCTTATGAATTGTAATCAAATCAAAACGAAATCAGAATCAGAACAAAATTGAGAGCTTATGAATTGTAATCGAATCAAAACGAAATCATAATCAGAACTAAATTGAGAGCTTGTGAATTGCAATTGAATGAAAGCGAAATCAGAGTCAGAACAGAATTGAGAGCTTATGAATTGTAATCGAATCAAAACGAAATCAGAATCAGAACTGAATTGAGAGCTTATGAATTGTAATCGAATCAAAACGAAATCAGAATCAGAACAGAATTGAGAGCTTATGAATTGTAATCGAATCAAAACGAAATCAGAATCGGAACTGAATTGACAGCTTGTGAATTACAATTGAATCAAGGTGAAATCAGAGCTGAATCGAGAGCTTATGATTTGTAATTAAATCAAATCAAATTGAAAAGTGAATCAAAACAGAATGGAGAGCTTGTGAATTGCAACTGAATCAAAGTGAAATCAGAATCAGAACTGAGAGCTAATGAATTGTAATCGAATCAAATCAAAGTGAAATCACAATCAGAACTGAATTGAGAGCTCATGAATAGTAATCAAATCAAAATGAAATAAAATTGATAAGTGAATCAAAATATAAATGAGAAATAAAAATTGTAATCAGAATCGGAACTGAATTAAGAGCTTATGGATCAGAATCAAATCAAATCAAACTGAAATGAGAATCAGAATTCAATTGAGCTTGTGAACTGGAATTGAATCAAATCATGAAATCTGTACTTTCAATAACAATATAGCATGGCCCCACACTGTGATAACTACACAATGTGACTGAGTTCATAAACATCTCATTTAAAACCCATGCAACATCTAACTGTCTTGGGGTAAATCATTTACAATCAAACATCCAGAAACCTGACAACAACAAGTCGAATGATACCTCTGAGGAACCGGATGGCGTTCTCCCATGTCAGAGCGAGACGAACAGACACGTCGACCAATCAGCGTGATGAGGTGAAACGAGAGGCGCCACGAGACCAACAAAGTCTTCACCTCCATAAAAGACGAGTCATTTACAAGAACGAACATCAGTCACTGTCATGTGTGGGCAAGCCGGGCTGCATTGTAATGTCAGAGTGATGTCTGACTTCTGGTGGAAAGCCACATTGGCACTGACAGAGCTCACATTGAAACTGACAGTGTGTGTGTTAGGCCATAAGAACGCCTGAGGATGTCAAGCTGACAGTCTAGGTGCCTCTACAGTTTCACCTGCTTAGATCAGTCTTGACAAATCCCTTTTGTTATATAGTACCCACACAGCGCTTTGATACAATTTCAGAAATATAGAATCTATATTGAAGCAATATCAGCACAATTCGGACGACGTTACATTTCTGACAGGCCAGTTAGTTGTTTTTTTTTCATTCACATGAACGTAACTGAAATAAATAATTTCATTCATTTACAATTAATAAGGGTTGTTTTTTTTTTTTCGCTTTTTTTTTCAAGATTTTTTATATGACTCCTTTGTGAGAGACCCCTTCCCTGAAAATATATTAAGCATGATATTATGAAGACAATATGTTGTTTGCAAAAATTAAATGATTCGATTCTATTTGTGACTGTACCAGAGCCGAAATAAATGGCTGAATTTATAATATATTTTATACAATTAATTTAAATAAACAAGCATTTTTTATTTATTTTTAAATAAATGCTGTTATTTTGAACTGAGAATCTGAAAAATGTATCATGGTTTCACATAAATATATAAGCAGCACAACTGTTTTCAACACTGATGATAATAATAATAATACGAAATTTTTCTTGAGCAGCAAATCGACATATTAGAATGGATCTGAAGGATCATGTGACACTGAAGACTGGAGTAATGATGCTGAAAATTCAGCTTTGCATCACAGGAATAAATAATATAAATAGAATAGAAAACAATATTTCACAATATTGCTGTTTTAATGTATTTTTGAACATATAAGATTTTTGAATCTTTGAAAGACAGTGTATATATTTTTCCACTTGATTTGAAAATGTACACTGATCTATACTTGTAAAATATTGAGTTAAACACAAATACATAGGCAGTTTGAGGGTGTGGGTAGACCATATTCACTTAACAAACAGGGAGCTAAATGAAACATTTATATTTATGAGGAAAATGTATGTAATTTTGTAGCGCAACTCAAGCTATATTTGATTTCATCATCACTTAAACTTCAACAAATATTGCCAGTTTGAAATGCAAAGAACAAAATTGCTAAAACATGCATTACAGCAGCTGAAATATCCAGGCAAGCCCATTCTGAAAGAATATTAATATATGTGGGACGCCTTAGCCTTGAACACAAGTCTCCTTGGCAACTGCACACCTGTGGAGAGTCTAAAGAGAGAGAAAGACGGGGATTGAATCTCTGCCAAGACAGTGAACAGTGATCTGGAAAGGGAGGATGCTATGCAGACAGAAACACAAAGACTGTCCTTTAGCTTATTGCATTTAGATGTAGATGTATTCAGAGGCAGGAAAAATTAAAGTCTAGACTACATTTGACAAGAAGGTCGCATAAAAGAATGACTTCAACATATTGTCATTATCACAATCCCCAAGTGTTTAAAGGCACATGAAGAAGGTATCAAGGTTTTATGGTACTTTAGCAAACTGTTGCGTACATTGCATACAAAATACTCTAATTAAAAAAACAATTCACTGGTAGTTTTATTAGATGACGGTGATCTGATATAGGACTTGCTAGACACATACACTGCTACAAACACATACAGTATTTCCACAGAGTTCTGATACAGATTTAAAGCAATAAACATGATATAGTCAAAAAAGTGAGTTCCATTTGTACTCTTTAGTTCCAGTAGGAGCTTTTAACTGGAACACGTAGTTCTGACTTCAGAATCCAAAATGGCTGCTCAGCGCATCGACAGTAAATTAGTAATATTGTTTTACTTCTGTTTGTCTGTCTCAAACTCAGTGGTGCACACAGTACTACCCAACTTCTATCTGAAAGTCTACTTAGACATTATCTGTGTAAAATTCGTAAAAAGAGCAAGCACAACAAAGGATTTCCAGGATGCGCCCATCTTGGTCTTCTGACTTGTGTACTGGAACATGGTCACCGTGTCATTCCCAGCTCTGACATTCGACTTCTGAGGTAATATGGAGCACAGCATTATGCCGTCTACACCCTACATACTGCAGACAGCTGCTTTCTAAGACAGCATCCTAACCAAATGACTGATTTGAAATACTCTACTAAGGAGACAACACTACAGGCTGCACAAACCGTGTTCCTCATGGGAATCACACTGGTGACTCTACTAACAATTGATTCCAATGGATCTTTTTGTTAGCATGTTTCTACAGTATGCTAATAGCACAGTACTCTAATTAGCAACAACCCCCCCCCCCCACCCCCACCCCCCCTGCAAATCTTAGGTGAAATCGTAGTTTAAAGGCATAGTATGTAATTTTCGCCGCTAGAGGTCACAAATTCTTAACAAAGGCATCGTTTGATGATGCCATGAATGACCGTGGAGTCATGGGAGTTGTAGTCTTGACTTTTCACCTCCACAGCTGATGGAAAGGAATCCGATGGACTCGGGCTGAAATCATGTTCATGAATGAGCGAATGTATTAAAGTTTTATAAACGTTACGGTGGTATGAAGCAGGACCATAGACTGTAAAAAAAGATGGACTTCACTTGTGATGCCGCCATCTTGAGCCTCGAGTCAACTTGGAGCCCAAAACTGCGCAGTAGTGAGCGCGAGGTTGAGCCGTGATATCAAGGTCCCGCCCACACTCCCACCTAATCAACAACTTTTTGTGAAATAAACAGTTATGGAAATGTAGACATAAAAGTTAAAGCTCCAATCTTCTCCCGAAATTCCCGAAAAATGTCCGTTAGTGCCTCAGTGACTACTTCGCTCAGAGAAGCTGTCAATCTCAGCTGTCAATCATGACGTCACACCCCCGTTTTTATAGCATCAAATAACTAAAACTAAACTTATTTAAAGAACGAACACTTGAACTAACATCAGCGTGATAAAAACAGCCGAAAAATACAGAAACCATCTTTGTAAAAAAAAAATTTGAAGTGTAATTTGATTGTTTAGTTTGTCTATTTCCCATTACATTTCATGGAGAGGGCAGAGTTTATGACCTATACTGCATCCATTCACCTGGGGCCGATCGAGCCGCTTTGGCTTCAGTTTTCAGGACTCGTGTGGCACTGTCTCTATGCTGTCTTATAGTGTCTCTGAGGCATGGTAAAAATGTTACTCGCTGTGAATCAAGAAAACAAGCAATTCAAACTATAAGACTAACCGCGTTGCGCTGTAAAACGATTCATTTTCTGTTGATAAATGCATATCCAAACAGTTGCTTGCCTGTCTAATAAAATAAATACTATATTAAAGCATCTTTGGTGTTTTTACGGTAATCAAGGGTATCGCTGATATGACGTCATTGACAGGCGACGCAAGGACATGGTCCATAACACTGGTAAAATAGCTGATTTCTCTGGATTTAGACTTTGTTGGAAACATTTGGGATAATGTAAGTGCCAACAACTTTGGGTCAACAAATATATACATTTTTTCTAGTGTTTTGAGATATTTTAATCTAAAAATATTACATATAGTGTGCCTTTAAACAGGTTTATCAATATGGCCAGTCAAGTTCCTCCACATCAAACTCGCTCATCCATGTCTTTATGCACCTTGCTTTGTGCACTGGTGCGCAGTCATGTTGGAACAGGAAGGGGCCATTCCCAAACGGTTCCCACAAAGTTGGGAGCATGAAATTGTAAAAAAAAAATGTCTTGGTATGCTGATGCATTAAGAGTTCCTTTCACTGGAATTAAGGGGCCAACCGCTGAAAAACAACCCCACACCATGATCCCCCTTCCACCGAACTTTACACTTGGCACAATGCAGTCAGGCAAGTCCCGTTCTCCTGGCAAACACCAAACCCAAACTTGTCCATCAGATTGCCAGACAGAGAAGCGTGATTCGTCACTCCAGAGAACACGTCTCCACTGCTCTAGAATCCAGTGGCGGCATGCTTTAAACCACTGCTTCCGACACTTTCCATTGCACTTGGTGATGTAAGGCTTGGATGCAGCTGCTCGACCATGGAAACCCATTCCATGAAGCTCTCTACACACTGTTCTTGAGCTAATCTGAAGGCCACACAAAGTTTGGAGGTTTGGAAGACTTCTGCGCACTGTGCGCCTCAGCATGCGCTGACCCCGCCTCTGTGTTTTACGTGGACTACCACTTCGTGGCTGAGTTGCTGTTGTTCCCAATTGCTTTCACTTTGTTATAATACCACTAACAGTTGACCATGGAATATTTAGTAGTGAGGAAATTTCAAGAATGGACTTCCACGCTTGAATTCACGGAGCTCCTGAAAGCGACCCGTTCTTTCACAAATGCTTGTAGAAGCGTCTGCATGCCTAGATGCTTAATTTTATTCACCTGTGACCATGGAAGTGATTGGAATACTTGAATTCAATGATTTGGAGGGGCGTCACAATACTTTTGGCAATATAGCGTATATATCTTTTGTTCTAGAGGGCAAATAAAGCAATGGTCTTATTATCAAATATGACACACACAGATGCACTTTAGATTTTATTAAAGGTCCCGTTCTTCGTGATCCCATTGTTCAAACTTTAGTTAGTGTGTAATGTTGCTGTTAGAGCATAAATAATACCTGTAAAATTATAAAGCTCAAAGTTCAATGCCAAGCGAGATATTTTATTTAACAGAAGTTCCCTTTCAAAGCCTACAGCGAACGGCTGGCTTGGACTACATCCTGGTACTTCCTTCATAAATGACATCAGTAGAACAGTAGAACAGACTAACCTCCGCCCACAAGAACACGTGAAAAATGGGGGCGTGGTCTTGTTGCTGTCCCACGTGGAGAAGAGGACGTGTCGCGTGGAGAAAAGGATGTGTTGCGTTTGAGTGTGTTTGTCGCCATGTCGTCGAGACGCTGTTATTTTCATCCCGGAGTCAAATCACCTTTGTTTGGCTTTCCCAGGGACGCTGTAGAGATCATTAAGCGCATACATCACCCCGTTAAGAGGCGTGACCTTTCCACGTGCGCTAAGCTGCTGTCGAATCACAACACAGGAACCGTGACACGTTCGCAAAGCTGCGGTCACGGAACCGATGGCACAATCAGAACTTGTTACGTATTTCTGAAGGAGGGAGTGAAAACAGCGGTATACAGATAAGTAAATTGTGTGAAAAATACTGTGTTTTTTTACACGCGAAACATGAACACATGTTATATTGCACATTGTAAACACAATCAAAGCTTCAAAAAACACGAAGAACGGGACCTTTAACAGTGTTTCTGAATGGAGGTTTTTTAATTTGACTACTACCACAAACTAAACGAACAGGCTGTTTGGAAGGCCATTCATTAGCTGCATTAGTTTATTGAATATAAAAAAGCACATACCTGCAAACTGTACTGGACTGAAGCGAATGCCAAGAAGTCTCTTGAGAATTGAATTGCAAAATCATTTGAATTTTTATAAGTGCAGGCAGACACGCACAATCTTTCATCAGGCAGTTCTCTGAAAAATTTTGAATTATAGGACAATGACTTATCTAAGTGTGTAATTCTCACTTAGGTAACCATTTTACTTCCAAAACCAAGCTCTGAATAGAGAAACGACAAAGCCTGGAGGGGAAAAGCATTAGAGAAGAGAAATGCATCAACAGGAACACAATTCGATTTGCTTTGTGTTAATGTGTCAAGTAATAAGAGTGGCAGTAAACAATCGTGGCCATTCACACAATGCTATTTTCATTTATATAATTAATCACTAATTACAAAACAAAAGGCTTTCAATATTCATTAGATAACAGCAGAGAGACTGTATGAGAGGTGACATATGGGGTTAAAATGCCCTGATAAGAAATTACATTCTGGGATGCTAATTTTGAAAGCCCTGTGTGACGGCAAAAGTCTAGCTGTGATGTTGCCATGACAGCTAAAAGGCAAATGGAAATACTAATTAATGAGCTCAACGGCCGAAAACTGTGATAAATTACAAAGATGAATTACATCTCCCGAGGAGAAGACATATAGCAGCACTCACGGCATTGGAGAGTGCTGGGGAAAATCTTGGAAATTTATGAATGCATATAATGAATGTGAGGATAAAATCAGTAATTAGGATTTAACGGAATTTTTTGGATGCTCTATGTATAGTCTAAACATTGAGACCGGCAATAAAGGATTCAACTCTTTTTCTCTACTGCTTTTCTTTCTTTGTAGAAAATAAAATAATCCCCCATTTTCTTTTCAAAAGCCAGTAAGGTCAAAGAAATAGAAACTACAAACAAACAATAGATTGAGGTGAATCTTCCACAAGTCCCTTTTTATCCAGGAGTGTATAGCGTCAGTCAAACAAACCCAGACATCAAATTAAAAGTTACGCTGTGCTAAATTAGGAGAGACGCTTTCTGTGACATTTGCTGTGTGACAATAAATGCGTCAATCATGTTGTTTTTCTTCTCTCGTAATATTTTACTTCTGTTAAACATAAAAGTAGATGTTTTGAGGAATGTTCATACTGCTCTTCTGTACAATGAAAGTGGATGGGGACTGGGTCTGCCAAGCTCCAAAATAGACAAAAAAGAACCCTAAAAGTACCTTAAATTTGGTCCTTATGACTTGTGACTGCAAAAATGAAGTGACATCAGAAGCGGAAAACGTTGGTCAAATACGAACATTTACACATAAATTAATGTGTTTATTTTTATCTTAATTTTTTTTGACCACCAACCGCAATTTTCAAACGGCATCTTTATTTTGTACAATGAAAGCGGATGGGGACTGGGTTTGCCAAGCTCCAAAAGCAACCTAGAAATACCTTAAATGTTTTCTTTATGACTTGTGACTGTAAAAATTATCATATTTTTAGTACAATACAAAGTTATTGCTAGAAATGACGTCAGAAGTGGAAAACGTTGGTCAAAAACGTTCATTTACACACCAATTAATGTGTTTATTTTTATCTTAATTTTTTTGACCACCAACCGCAATTTTCAAACGGCATCTTAATTTTTTAGCTAAACTGTCACAGAAAGGACCACACAGAATTGTGGGATATCAAAGACAAAAAGGGATACATCGATGCTGCCTTCAAAAATCGATCAGATTAAGGCATCTCAGAAGACAGGAAGTGAAGCTAACAATCACATTAGACATACCTTGATGCCTGCCTACCTTGGAATGCATCATCCATCATCCGAAGGCAGCATTTTTAAGCTTTCGGACGCAGAAGTTGTGTCACAAATGACAGAATCACATCAATGGCGGGGAAAGAGTTAAACTATATACACTAAGTAGTGTCCGACTCCTTGAGTGTCCTCACTTCAGCATGATGAGGACAGAACAGATGGAGTGGATGGGAAGCAGCACAGAATGACCCAATCCACAGGAAGCTAGTAGTCAAATAACAGCCTGCAGAGAGAGAGCACGTGAAAGCAGATATGTGCAACACAGGCCCACTTAGGCTCTCTAAGATCATTCCTCTCAGGCGTTAGGTTTTACAGATCCTGCCTAAATTGGGTCTTTCAGCAGCTCGCTGGAGAGCACTTCGATCTTTTGCAGTCTGATCTTAATTCAGCAACCAAAGAAAACAACAACGGAAAGAGAAAGCGAGTAGGCGAGACCTCTGATAAGGGCACCGCCTTTAGTGAAAGTGGATTTTAAAATAATTGGTTGTTACTATCACAATAGCTAGTTTTGGTCTGGTTCAGCGGATTGCGAGTGAACTTTACACTAGGCCTGGGTGATATAGCGGATATGTACAATATTTTGCTGCCAATGTGTTGATCTTTATTTGACCCATGAATACGTTTATGAACCTCATTAAAAATGTTGATTAATTTATCATTCATGGAAGGTTTGATTCAGTTGAGTTGTTCACTAAAAAGTGTTTTTGCATGCTTTAAATAAAACTAGATTTAGGTAAATATTGAATCATGGATCTGGAGAAGGTCTGTATGGACGAGTGGGCCAAAATCCCTGCTGCAGTGTGTGCAAACCTGGTCAAGAACTACAGGAAACGCATGATCTCTGTAATTGCAAACAAAGGTTTCTGTACCAAATATTAAGTTCTGCTTTTCTGATGTATCAAATACTTATGTCATGCAATAAAATACAAATGAATTACTTAAAAATCATACAGTGTGATTTTCTGGATTTTTTTTTTTTTTTCCTCGATTCCGACACTCACAGTTATAGAGTACCTATGATAAAAATTACAGACCTCTACATGCTTTGTAAGTGGGCGAACCTGCAAAATCAGCAGTCTATCAAATACTTGTTCGCCCCACTGTATGCATATTGTATACCAGGGGTTTTCAAACTTTATTATGCCAAGGACCCCCAAATATGACAAACCTTTTATGAGGGACCCCTTCCTAAAATCCATCTATATATTTTTATCTATGAAAAAACATTTAAACCGTTAGATAAATAGTAAGTGTGACATAAATACAACATATTGTTTCCAAACTTAAATTGGCTGGCCCCACTTTATATTAGGTGGCCTTAACTACTATGTACTTACATCAATAAATAAGTATAATGTACTTACTGTGTTCAAATTGTATTGCAAAACACCTTTG
This sequence comes from Romanogobio albipinnatus, assembly GCA_023566225.1. Lineage (NCBI taxonomy): Eukaryota > Metazoa > Chordata > Actinopteri > Cypriniformes > Gobionidae > Romanogobio > Romanogobio albipinnatus. The sequence continues at coordinate 20,037,671 of CM042262.1, read as the reverse complement.
CTGATATTGAGGTGGGATACGGGTAGAGTTAGGGACAGGTGTGGTGGTATGGGTAAGTTTAAGGGTAGGGTTAGGTGTAAGGGAAGTGTCAGCAGTGTAATTACAAATGTAACTACAGAAATTAATTACAGATGTAATTACATACAGGTATTTTTCAAAATGTAAGTACAATGTAAAAACATGTATGTACACAATAAGTGCATTGTATCAAATGATTAATTAAAATGTTAGTACATAGTAGTTAAGGCCAATTGGCTATACTTAATGTTGGATGTATACATTTTCAGTGAAAAATGATTTGTATGAGCAACTTGCATAATAAATGCGTACTGCGTTAAGAATACCGCCTTACAACCCCAGTGAGCAAGATAAAGGGGACTATAGTGAGAAAAACTCACTAGAAAGATACAAAGAAAACCAAACATATACAATTCTGGAAAGTATGTACGGCAAGAAAGGAGAGAAACATTTAGAACTGAAACAGTTAGAATGTTTGGTAGACTTTAAAAAATGTTTGCCTTGACTTTTTATTCTCTGAAATTTTCTGGGGACCGCTTAAAACCTTCTGGTGGACCCCAGTTTGAAAACCCCTGCTGTTTACAGTCTTCCGTTAAAAAAAAACACCCCTTTAAGCTATTTGAAAGAAAATACAATTATGGGTTAAAAATCGCTGAAAGACTAAAATTAAAAACAAGAATATTTAGGTATATAGTCCAGTCCCACTTTGCACCATCAGACTACAAACTCTCTAGACTAAGAGCCAACTAAAGCCAACTTCTCACAAAGCTCAAAAGACAATATGGCTCTGAGAATTGGGGTCAATAATAGCTGTGTGGATAAGATATGAAGATATTTACCTTCCTGCTGCTCTTGCTTCAAGCATGGAGGGATTCAGCCCAAGAATATTGGATTTAATTCGGGCCATTAATAGCATTACATCACATTAAATATCCTCCAGAGAGACACATGGAATCCATTACATGTGGAAATGACTGTTTGAGTGCTCCAACCATACACTAATAACACTGTGTGTGCATCCTTTATATCCTTAATGAAGGATACAATTATGAAAGCAGCATTTAAAAAATAGCGTAGACTGACCAATCATGCACAATAAGACCAAAAACATTTACTGTAGTAAGAAAGAATTTAGCTCATCTATTTCACGTTGCCTTTAAATGCAATACTGGTGTAGCTGCAATTCCCCATGAAGCAAAACACACCATGTCTGAAAGAATCCAGATCTTGGACCCAAAGAGATGGAGAATCATTGAAAATCACTGTTATGAGTGCCTTGGATTAAACGTTTAGGACAAAATTGTATTAATAATACATATTAAATGCTACGAGGTGAGAGGGGTATAAATCATGAGAAATCAAACATAAGTGTCTAATATGCTAATCTACACCACTAAAAATATACTTTTAATACATCCATAAACGCCTGTATTGAACAAAGGATTATGTCGTTAGACTGTAAGTCAGAAGTTTAGAATAAGACATTTATCTGGAGCCGAAAAGCAAAAGCAAGATGTTGCATTAAGCTGCTTAATGTTTAAAAGAGTTCATAAAACAGCAGTTTTTTGTCATAATGTCATTTCAGCTTCTTTTGCTGCTGTGCATTGAAGACTTAAATGACCTCTGATATGATTGGCTGACCTCTTTGACACTGAAACTGTTAAGGTCAGTTGGATGTGACCAGGGTGCTAGGGTGTTGCTATGCGGTTGCTAGGGTACTCTGGGTGGTTTGCTAAGGGTACATAGTAACATCAAAATGTTATTTCAAAAGGTCAAGGAAAATGTTTTTTAGTTTCTTGGTGAGATCCCTATAAGACGTTTAAAAGCAGAGCGACTCGCTCACCTTCACATATACACACACCTACACAGATGCAGCGAGGAATGATGCAAGTTCAAGGAGTGAGCGCAAATGGCCCTGGCTTGTTAAGTCTTTGATGCCCTCCCTGGCTAGTGGGAGGACATGCCTGCCTTAAATTCAAGGATTAATTAATAAAAGATTCAGTAAATTAGGATTTTAACGCATGGAGTTTGATTCACATAGATGTTGCCTCCTTCTTGCTGCTCTGAGACTTCTGAGATGTCATATGTAACTCAGCTTCCCTTCATCTAAACTTTTGTACACCCCAAAAAAGAGCCAAATGCGAGTGAGTTTCTGAGTAACTTGCTAGTGCCCAGCTTGTCTCAGATGTGGACAGAAGCTCTGATGCTACTTAAACGGCTCTTTGCTCTGAGGGAACATCATGCTCCATTACATCCAGACCCATTATTTTAAGCTAAGACTCTAGTTTTCCTTTCCCCTCACCCTTTTTTCTCTCGTTTGTGGAACTGGATGTACTGTAGTAGACATCAATGTGAGGCAGAGTGATGGGAAATGCCTGATACGATCAGGAGTGTAGAGAGAGGAACTGCTGGCTGTGCTGTACAGGAGATATCAAAGCGAGGAAGAGAATTAGAGACAAAGAGAGACAGAGAGTCAGAGGGTGACCAGAATAAATCCAACAGCAGATAACAGTGACAGGACAGGAATGAGATATTGGGAGCATTGCTATTTAAGAAATTGAAGAACAGTAAAAACAAAACAAACAAAGAAATCAAAATGAACCATATTTAATTGAATTAACACATACATATAGAAAAATGGTGCAATCCAATTAATTCTTTTAATTAGGTTACAAGTTAAATATAGGTTGGGAATGCTGTTTTTGTACTTTAAAGTTGACACTGGTTGACACTGACACTGACACTAAACACTGGACTTACTTTAAAGTCCAGTGTTATTTTAGTATTATTTACATAATATAATATTAAAGTATTTACTTTTATATTTTCAGTTTCAATTTAATTTCAGTTAAAATTTTAGTAATTTTATGTGCTTTTGTCATTTTTATAATTTTTTAAATATTTCTATTTAGCTTTAATCTATATTTATTTCAATTTTAATTTTAGTAATTTTAGCACATCAACTTAAACTTATTTTAGTTACCATAGCAAATCTATATCTATCTAATAATTCTATTTTATTTCTATTTGATTTGATTATTACAGTTAACAAAAACAGTTTAAATAGTTTTAGTTAAAAAATACAACCCTGTTAAAATCAACAAATTATTCTTTAGACAAATGTAGCTTGTCTTGATAATCTTTAATCAAAATTGAACAACCTTCCAGTTTTGGGATGCACCTATGAATTTTGTCCGATACCGATAACCGATAATTCTTTATATTTAAAAGTCGATAACCGATATTTTGCCCGATAAATCTTAATCCAAATTTTTGTATAATTTTTGAGAGCCTGATCACAAAAACAAAACTCTCACCATTAAAAGCACAAATGTCCAAGCACACAATTATAATGTTCTTATAATTTTATGTAGCCTATATGAAAATAATACATTATTTATCAGCTTTAATATATCAATAACGATAACAAAAATGAATACCGATACCGATATGGTGCCTATATATCGTGCATCCCTATTCCAGTTCAACCTTCCAGGCCGCCCAGACTATTGAATAATGTTAACCAATAGCCAGTTGTTTTAACCAATAGCCAATTAGCTGTTGTGCCCTAATGGAGAGTCTGACTGGCAACCCAAAGGTTGAGGGTTCGATTCTCAATACCGGCAGGAAATGACTGAGGTAACATTGAGCAAGGCCTAATCGCTCCCCGGGCGCCGCAGTGAATGGCTGCCCACTGCTCCAGGTGTGTTCGTCCACGGTTCGCATGTGTATGTGTTTACTACTCACTGCTCCTAATGTGTGTGCACTAACTTGGATGGGTTGTATGGGTCGTATGGGTTACCATACTTGGCCTCCCTATGTCACTTTCACTTTTTTCACTTTCAATAGCATTTGTTTTGCTCCTAATGGCCACTTTGTACAAGGAAAAAAATATGGTTGCAGATTCATGTTCTAAACATGCTCATGTAAACTCTTATTTCACTCCAAATAACATTGAAAACTCAACTACATCTTAAAAAAAATTACTTATTACTATACGAACAGACTGTCTTCATGTCATGCAAACATGTTCATTAATTTGCCCATATGCTGGTCTTTTTTCCTCAAACCAAATGACAATTTTGTCTTGATCCCCTATGGCCTTCAAACCCCAATCAAATCTGCTCACTGGCCATAAGGCTCTCTTTCTCTCTGTTTAATTAAAACTGTGACAGGAACCAGTGACAGAGGAGGGAGGGTGCAATTTATAAAAGTGACATCTTTCTGTATGCGGCTGAAGGTTGACGCGCTTAGCACTTAGCATAATTAAAACCGCGAACAGGTAGGAGAGCATGGGTGGTGAGGACACACCAACTGCTGGGGTTATAGATTGAGACCTCATTCTTTCAGAGAGGCAGGACATGGACGTGGACGGGAACATGCTTCACAAAAGGCCTCAAGAAAATAGAGCAAAACGTAGCTTGATGCTATAAAAACAAAACGTCTAAGGTTACGTATGTAACCTCTGTTCCCTGAGAACAGGGAACGAGCGCTGCGTCTAGCTGACGCTATGGGGAACGCCCTCGGCGTGACTGGTGTCTGAAGCTACTATCGAATCACGGCAAAGTCTTTGACCGACGTCAGCCCATGACGTCATCAACGTGCGACCCGGAAGTATAAAAGGGCGCCGTGCCAACACATACACATCTTCTCGTCTGAAGGGACTGTATGGCAGATAGGCCTTTGAAGCATGGCAACGCGACGCAGCGCTCGTTCCCTGTTCTCAGGGAACAGAGGTTACATACGTAACCTTAGACGTTCCCTTTCGAAAGTGAACTCTCGCTGCGTCTAGCTGACGCTATGGGGAACGATATACCAACGCCGCCATGCTGAGGGGAGTGTCTGCCCATTGGCAGTGACAACTGTCAACACAAGTAATTCATAGAAAAACCTGAGCGATTCCCCCTCAGGTCCCTGGGCTGACAGTGACAGCACTCCCTACGGTCATAGCCCAAGCTACACAACTAAACGGAACCCTAACGCACTGCGTGGGGTTCCATCCAGACAGCTCGAAGACCCGGGACCACTACTTCCACCGAAGGGGTCCCTTTAAGGGAATGTGGCTAGGGGACCCGAAGGAACCCCAGCCAGTCACTACCCGGGAAAAAAGTTCTCCCGAGTGCCACCAGGGAGGCTTGACCTGGTGCCCTAAGTGTTATGGACACTTCGGTTTAGCCAACCCTGTCTGTTCAAAACAGAGCCTCTGGATGGTGCCCAAGGGGCGTCCAAGCTAAGGGACTGAAACACTGGCAGTCCTACTTAGCCCGGAACTCAGAGACGGGTTATCCAAGAGAGCAATACTCAGCGTAGTGCTTTTCAACCCTTGCTATCGAGGGGAGTCTGCCTGCTCAAATCAAGGATCTACCAGGTGCTTGTGTTTCAAAGCAGTAGGGAGGCCGAAAGGGCCTTAATGACTGATCTAACAGGGAGGCCTCATGAGAGGCCTACGACCGTCTGACCAGGCTCAGGCGGCTGAGCACTCATAGACGACCCTCATTGAGGGGAGCAGCTGAGCCTGCCTGGCGAGTAACCTCCAGCTGTAGGCCCAACTACCACAAGTTCTCACAGAGAACTGGTAATCAAGTGCCTAGCTCAGGAACTTCACCTTCAAGGAGGCCCTGCGGGCCTACTACTTGATAGCGGGTATTCCAGGGAGGCCTATAGAGGCCTACTACCTAACCGCAAGCCATGCTGGAAACCAAGCATCCTGGCTCGGGACTCCGTCCTCAGGGAGGCCTAGTGAGGCCTACTACCTGACAGCAATACCGCCAATTTTAGCGAAGCATGGTCCTGCTGAGGTTACCCTTGTTTTCTCAAGGAGGCCTAATGGAGGCCTACTACTTGACAGTCAAGCTACGCAGGCTAGTCGGGCATCCTGTTTAAGGAACCCGTCCTCAAGGGAGGTCTATTAGGGCCTACTACCTGATAACCAGCCTTTAGGGAGGCCTGGAGAGGCCTACTACCTGTTTGCAATACGTGCTAACTGTTTCAAATGACTGGGTCCCAGGAACACCTTAGGGAGGCCTGAAGGGGCCTACTACCTTGTTCGAGTGACCACAATCTGGGAGCTCACCCTCCGGGAGGCCTATTGAGGCCTACTACCCGACAGTCAAGCTACGCAGGCTTTTCGAGCATCCTGATTAAGGAACTCGCCCTCAAGGGAGGCCTATTAAGGCCTACTACCTGATAACCAGCCTTTAGGGAGGCCTGGAGAGGCCTGCTACCTGTTTGCAATGCGTGCTAACCGTATCAGATGACTGGATCCCAGGAACACCTTAGGGAGGCCTGATGGGGCCTACTACCTTGTTCGAGTGACCACAATCTGGGAGCTCACCCTCGGGGAGGCCTATTGAGGCCTACTACCCGACAGTCAAGCTACGCAGGCTTTTCGAGCATCCTGATTAAGGAACTCGCCCTCAAGGGAGGCCTAATAAGGCCTACTACCTGATAAGCAGCCTTTAGGGAGGCCTGGAGAGGCCTGCTACCTGTTTGCAATGCGTGCTAACTGTTTCAGATGACTGGATCCCAGGAACACCTTAGGGAGGCCTGATGGGGCCTACTACCTTGTTCGAGTCAGGGAGGCCTATTAAGGCCTAGAATTAACAGCAGGCTTTCAGGGAGGCCTGATGAGGCCTACAACCTGCCTCTGGTAGTGATCACAACCTGAGAGCTCACCCTCAGGGAGGCCTAGCAAGGCCTTACAACTAACAGCGGGCCTTCGGGGAGGCCTGATGAGGCCTACAACCTGATAGCCTCCAGGCTAGCTGTCCTGATGCGCACATCGGTACATACCTCCAGTGAGGCCTGGTTTGAGGCCTTCCAACTGATAATGCGCCTTGTTCAAGAGGCCTACTGAGGCCTACAATTGACAGCCGACCTTCAGGAGAGCGTAATTACCCCTTTTTAACCTGATAGCCAGCTAGGCTAGTAGTACCTTGATGCTTAAGCATTGTCACCTGCCTTACTAGAGGCCTGATAAGGCCTACCACTGTCACCGTTTAATCTTGAAAACGGTGCAATCCTTCCTGCTAACTGGGACAGACATATTTGCAAAATGTGGGTTGTAGTAACATTAGACCCTACGGCTCGTTTTCATGGAGGCCTGCTGAGGCCTAACACATGATAGCTACCCATTACTATGGGGACCCGTTCCAGGGAGGCTTGTAAAAGCCTACAAGCTGTACGAGTTTCGCAAAAACGAGAAATAACTGCCAGACAAACAAACTGACTGCTATTTAAACCAACGACTCTCAATGAGAGGAGGCCTCCGATCTAAGTGGTGTACAACCAAAGGTGACGGTGACGGTGCCTCAGCAACGCGCCTCCTTTATCCACATACCGACTGACGCCGTAGCGCTCAGCTGTAACAGAGACAAACTAATCCAACCTGCAGTGGCTTAGGGAACCGAAGACAATAGTAACCCTAAGCGGTAGACAAACACTACATTCTATCAGAAAAGTGTGCTACCGCCTAGTAATCCGCAAACATTTCAAAGAAAAGAGCGGCGGCCTAAACACTACTCTCAATATGAGAGGAGGCCCATCTTCTGATAACCATAAGCGGTGGCCTATCTGGCGCCATCTTGACCAACCAGGGAAAGCCAACACACGCTCACATACACAGCCCAGAGAATTGTGCTGTGTTAAAGCCTAACTAAGCAGGGGAAAGACAGTTCTCTCTGATGAATACCCAACTCTATACAGGAACCTGGGGTCTGTAAGAAATACATATTTTTAGTATAACACACAAAAATGACCACTCTCACCTGCGGCATGCTGAGCGAAGACTCATTGTGCGGTTCTCACCACCATGTTCTACCGCCATTGAATGCCTGAAAGGGGCGTTCTCACTGAGCAAGTCCGGGCGGGCCATCAGAACATAGTTCTACTCTACCATAGGCCCGCCTCAGGCCTGATGTAAGAAGCGCCTGGGTAAAAATCATAAAAAGACATTAAAAAGGATAAAGGAGAGGGCTATGATGTAATCGCCCTCAAGGGAAGTGATCCATCACCAACGCCTTCGTTGAGAACGTTTGTCCTGGATCACCTCCCTTAGATCCTTTTTCCCCGCGGGAATCCCGTCTCCTCTGTACCCTGCTCCTCCAAGGAGGGGGGGCACGAGAGGAGACGCTAGCACTCTGGTCCTGCCTACGGTCCTCAGACCGTGAAGGACCAGGTCCCGCCTGCCTGGGTGGGGGCGCGGATCTCAGCGGTATGCATGTCTTAAATGCCGCTGAGTGCGCCTTCGCCTCCCTGAACTTTCCAACCACCGCCTCCACGGAGGTGCCGAAAAGTTCAATAGGCGAAACGAAGAGAAAACCCTTTTCTTTCTCCCCGATATCAGCCAGGTCCAACCACAGATGCCTCTCCGTAACCACCATAGCCGCCATAGAGCGGCCGATAGCAGCAGCAGTCTGCTTGGTGGCCCGGAGAGACAGATCTGTGGTGCGGCGCAGCTCAGCAACCGCCTCAGGGGACAGCCCGGCCCCCCGGTCGAGATCCTCCAGCAGGTCCGCCTGGTACGCCTGAAACACCGCCATGGTGTGAAAAGCAGCACCAGCCCGACCCGCTGCCGTGTATGCCCCTGCCATTAAAGCACAACGTGATTTAGAAAGGCAGAGTTTGAGCTCTTCAGTGTTGATGCCCACGAAATGCGAGAAAAGTTCGCAAACTTTCCTCGCCAGTCGGTAGCCTCAACACATATCCATATTCCCCTATCCCCTCGACATCAGCGAAGTTAAAACGCTGATGTTGATGAACATTGGGTAGAATATGGATTCTTCCATGCCCTCTCGATCTCTGTAAGAAGATCAAGAAGGAATGGAAGGCTCATCTGAGCTGATGGTTTATGGCCAAGGAGAAATCGATCGTGCAATCTATCACGAGCGATCTCTCCTCTAACGCGCCAACATGGCAGCAGCAGCCTGCCCGCAGCACGTTCCATAACATTCATCAGCTCAGCATACATGTCAAGGTGGCTGAGAGGATTCATACCACTCTCACCAGCCATCCCTAAGAGCACTTGCTGTTTAGTCTCGTTAGCCGCCAGATCGTCGCGACGATCGGCAAGCTGCATCTGAGAACCCATGATGTATGCCAACGCTCAGCCTCAGCTTGAGCGGGACAGCATCATCCAGTCCCAGATGCCAAACTTTCTTCCCTCAGGAAAAAAGCCAGACTAGAGTGGAGCGATCTCAGATTGAAAACCGCTCACACTCACACACAAACAACTTCAAATGAACTTGACTGTGCATGCTCTTGATCCCAGGCAGTAAATACACACTCGTGTGTATTAATAATTGAATTTGTTTTACCTTAACTCGTATAGCAGTTCAAACAGACAGTCCCTGAAGACGAGAAAGATGTGTATGTGTTGGCACGGCGCCCTTTTATACTTCCGGGTCGCACGTTGATGACGTCATGGGCTGACGTCGGTCAAAGACTTTGCCGTGATTCGATAGTAGCTTCAGACACCAGTCACGCCGAGGGCGTTCCCCATAGCGTCAGCTAGACGCAGCGAGAGTTCCCTTTCGAAAGGGAACTATGCTCCACAAACTAGTGAGCTTCCACACAGTTTAATGTTAGCATTATGCTAAGCTGACGCTAAAAAAAGACTAGGTTTTTACAAAAACAATATAGGTTTTGGAACAGTTATGTAACGTGACTACATTCTTTGCCTCTGAAATTATTTTCCTTTTCTGTTTATGATGTCTAAACTCAACTTGCAACTGTTTTTTTCCAATAATCTGATGTTAGCATAATGCTAAGCTAATGCTGCAAAACTACTAGGTTTTTATAAAAACAACAGGTTTGTTAAAGGGGTGGTAAAACACATTCTTTTGAAGGCTTGATTGTGTTTATGGGGTACACTGTAACGTGATCATGCTTCGTTTTTAAAAAATTGCATTATTTTTCATATATTTTACCTTTATTCTACACTGCTCTGTCCCTCCTTGTAAAAACGGTCTGATGGTTTCCGGGTTGTATGAAGCCGGTCCCTCAAAAATACGCAATGGGCTCAGATTGGTTAGCTGGCCCAGTGTGTTGTGATTCGCTAACCGCCTAGTGCACGTTTGTCGGAAACGTCACGCCCTTTACCTTTACCGGTAGCCTGTGCTTTGGCTAGTATTAGAAACAATGCCGCCTATAAAACCATACCAATTTGAGCCCGAATCAGACCCAGAACATTTTAGTGAAGATGATTGAGCAGAACCTGACTGCGGATCTATAATGATCGCTACTGAATGGCACTGTTACTTTTGTATTTTTAGAACGATTTGCCAAATATCTGTCACAACAACGAACACTAAACATTGGCTTTACTAGTAGCCAAATCAAACACAGAACCATGTTTAGCATGCCTGTAGATAAACAATACATAAAAGCTCTAATCAAAGAATCATTTACACTAATGGCAAGTTCACTGCTGAGATTTAAAAAAAAGTTTGTAACGTTAGGTGTTTGTCGGATAACGTTAAGTATGAATGAGCATTTAACAAACTGGTTTGCAGAGCCAAACAGCGTTGTCATCTGTTTACTTCCTTGCTACAACGTACAATTAACAATACAAACTATTACAGGAAAACACATCAACGAAAAATAAATCATACTTACAGGTTGTGGCCCGTAAACAGCTTCTGTTTTTAAATCCATCTTTCAGTACAAGCCGTTGTGCGAATCCTTCATTGATCTCGCGAAGATTGTGGAAGCTTTCCTCTGTGAAATGTGCAGCGGGAGCCACGCGTGCTTGTCGTGCATTCTCACACTTGCAGCGTTTGTCTCGTACAGCTGAACCGCGGCTCGTGTATTGCAAATACAGATGAATATTGTCCATTCTGTCACATTTTCCGGTCTTCTCCTCCGACCCCTGTCTGTCTCGTGCTTTGATTTATGATGGGCAGCATATATCTGCTGCAAATGCGACCTGTTCCCCTCTGTCTCATACACACATGCATATAACATGTTGTATGTTAAATGCACTGCAACGCACCCCCATCCCTAGGAAGGCTGAACAAAGTGGACCTGCAATCCGGATGAAAATAACAGCGTTTCGTCGGCATTGCGGCAACAACACTCCAGCCTACTAACTAGCCTACCACAACAACTATTCCCCGCGGCGATACAAAATGGCCTCGTCCCCCCTTATTTCATATTCTCGGAGGAGGGGTTTATGTAAATATTGGGGCTGGTGATGTCAGCAACCCTGGAGGAATGTGTAGTAGTCCCTAGCGGCCGTTTGCTGTAGTCCTTAGAAATTGATTTCTTTAAAAGCAAATATCTCCCTTTGCTATAAACTTTGAACGTTGTAACTTTGCAGATGTTGTTTATGCTCAAACAGCAACATTACACACTAGCTAAAGTTAGAAAAGTGAAATCGTGGTTTACCACCCCTTTAACAGTTATGCAATGTAGGCTAATTACATTTTTTGCCTATGAAATGAGTTTCCATTTCTGTTTATGAAGCCAATTGACTTGCACTGAATTTTCAATTGACTTTATGCACAGCTGCACTACTTCCTGAACTTCAGCCAGCTCCTTTGTTTCCTGTCTGCCATTATTGGACAAACTGATTAATCCAGGTGTGTCTGGTTATTGTTGTTGTGACTACAGAGGTCAGGCACACCTGGATTAATCAGTTTGTCCAATAATGACAGACAGGAAACAAAGGAGCTGGCTGAAGTTCAGGAAGTAGTGCAGCTGTGCATAAAGCCAATTGTTTGATGTTAGTAGGCTACCTAATGGTGCAAAGAGTCTGGGTTATTACAAAAACAATAGGTTTTGGAACAGATATGTAACGTAACTACATTCCTTGCCACTGAAATTAGTTTCCTTTTCTGCTTATGTCTAAACTCAACTTGCAACGGTTTATTCAATTGTCTGATGTTAGCATGATGCTAAGCTAACGCTGCAAAAATACTATGTTTTTATTAAGACAATAGGCTTTTCTTAAAGGTCCCGTTCTTCGTGTTTTTTTGAAGCTTTGATTGTGTTTACAGTGTGCAATATAACATGTGTTCATGTTTCGCGTGTAAAAACACAGTATTTTTCACACAATTTACTTATCTGTATACCGCTGTTTTCACTCTCCTAAAAACGGGCTGATGAGTTCCTTGTTCTATGAAGTCCCTCCTTCAGAAATACGTAACGAGTTCTGATTGTTCCAGCAGTTCCCGTGTTGTGATTTGACTGCAGCTTAGCGCACGTTGCACGGTTCCAACATTACACACTAACTAAAGTTTGAACAATGGGATCACGAAGAACGGGACCTTTAACAGTTATGCAATGTAGGCTAATTACATTCTTTGCCTATGAAATGAGTTTCCATTTCTGTTTATGAAGCCAATTGACTTACACTGACCTTTCAATTGTTTGATGTTAGTAGGCTACCTAATGGTGCAAAAATACTAGGTTTTTATGAAAAAAATAATAATAGGTTTGAACATTTATGTAATGTTGGCTAAATACATTCTTTTGCCTATGAAATTAGTTTTCTTTTCTGCTTATGTAACCAAAACCCAACTTTCAAATTATTTTTTGAAATTAACAGTTGCTAACTCTGACAAAAATGTTTCCATAAAAAAAGGTTTTATAACCGTATGTAATGTAATATTTGTCTCCGAAACGAGTTTCCTTTTCTGCTTATGTAACCAAAACTCAACTTATAAATGATTTTTACATTAGCAGTTACTAATGCTAAGCTAACACTGACAAAAATAATGTTCCTATAAAACATTCTATAATGTAATGTAGTTACATCTTTGTCTCTGAAATGAGTTTCCTTTTCTGCTTATAGCCAAAACTCAACTTACATCTGATCTAACATCTAACATAAAAGTTTGTTTATATAATAAATGTGTGTGTGTGTGTGTGTGTGTATATATATATAATTTATTTATGTGGGTGTATGTCTATTTATGTATGCATATATATATTTTCCAAAGATGGTTTCTGTCATTTTAGGCTGCTTCTATCATGCTGATGTTAGTTCAAGTGTTCGTTCTTTAAATAAGTTTAGTTTTAGTTCGTTATTTTAAGCTATAAAAACGGGGGTGTGACGTCATGATTGACAGCTGCTGTTATGAGATTGTGATTGACTGAGAGGCACTAACGGACATTTTTCGGGAACTCCGGGAGGAGATTGGAGCTTTAATCTTTACATTTCCATAACTGCTTATTTCACAAAAAGTTGTTGATTAGGTGGGAGTGTGGGCGGGACCTTGATATCGTGGCTCAACTTCGTGCTCACTACTGCGCAGACTCGGGCTCCAAGATGTCAGCGCCATATTTGAACACTGGCGGCTTCACTTATGTCAACGGAAGAGAGTGAAGGCGTCTTCCATCTTTTTTTACAGTCTATGGTTGCTACTCTAATCGGGATTAAAAACCGGGATTGAATACACATATTGGGTAAAATCATACATTTTCTTTTTGGATTTTCAACAGAGCTTATTACAATGCAATCCACAAAGGATACAAGCTTTGCTACCATAGTATTTTGGAACAGCCTTCATGGGAGCGTGTTGATGCCCTAAAATGCCATCTGTGCAGACAGCTCGCAAAAAAAATACATCACATTATAGCAGTTAAATGAATGTGAATGCCATTTGATGTTGCCTTTAAGAACCAAACCACAGACATTAAAATCAACGATATGCCAACGATTGAACTGCTCTCTTTCATGATTCAGGTCCCAGTGTCTCTTTCAGACAGTTTAAATAGGCTCCTGATGTGAAAAGCTGATGAACGTAATAATGGCAAATAATGATGCCAATCGACAATATCAGACAAGCAATTAATCAAGAAAATATTGTGCAACTGTATTGCTGGGTAGGACTGATTTTGCTTTTCAAGGATGACATATCTGCAGTCGGCAACTTGCTTTAATCATCTATAAGACACAGTTTCTTAGTATTGATTTTGAAGGGGTGGCAGGAGGCAGATGTGGTGCAAACAAGCGAGACATTGAATAACTATCAAATAGAGCTGGACTGATAGAAGCGGAAACTAAAGAGGAGGAAGACTGCTTTTCTGGGCCAGTCTCTTCCTCTCAGGAGAGAGCATCTGTTGCGGTATCAAAGGTTGAGAACCCTACTATCATTGGCTTTTTCATGCTGATTTTAACAGATGGGATTACCATTTAATTATGGCTTCTTCTGTCTATCTCGACAGGGTGTTTTTAAGCTAAAATTCTGTCGATGCACTGCAAATTCCCAACAGTTTCAGACTTTCAATTTGGAAACAGTCTGAAGGTGGCATAAAGCCAAAGGCTATGTGCAGTAAAGGCTATTTGAGCCTTGAAGTTCAACAGCATTTGTGGCATAAAAAAGTACTCATCCCTCATTTTCTAAAAAAAAAAAATTGTTTGTAAAAATCGAGGTTACTGTGAGGTACTTATGTAAGTTAACAGGGCGTATTTTTGAAATAATAAAAAGCAGAAATGTGAATTTTATAAAAACTTTTATATTCATAAATGTTTTATTAATTTTATTTGAGCTGTAAAGCTGTTTAAATATTTTTTTTTCTTTTTTCTATACAGTTTGGTTTATGGCATGATATTATCATGGCAGCAAAGTTAAATGGAAATAAATTTACACAGCAAAGGTTAGTAAGTGATTTTTTTCCACACTAAAATCATTTGACCACACATAATATTTGCTTTTTGTGGCTTTATTATTGAGACAGCGACTATTTTAACATTTACACACAGTGCGTCTCTGTAAACTTAATTTTTGCTTCTTTAAAAAAAAAAAAATAAATAAATAAATAAAAATAACTATATTATATTATATATATATATATATATACACACACACACACACACACACACACACACATATTTCTTATTTAATTAGACAAAATAGTATAACATTTGAATTTCCTTAATTAGTCAGGTTATCAACAATTATATTTCATTTTTAATTTATTTAGACAAAAATTTACATTTTAATATCATCCATTGGTAGTGTTATCAACAATAACATTTTATCTTTAATTTATTTAGACAAAAATACTATAACATTTTAATATCATCCATTAGCGACTATTTTAACATATACACACAGTGCCTCACTGTAACCTCAATTTTTGCTTTTTTAAAGAAAACGAAGTACAAGTAGAAATTCATTTTGTGGTAATCAACATGAATGCAGTTGATTGAGCTTAACAACAACATTTATTTATAAAGCACATTTAAACACAATATGGATTGACCCAAAGTGCTGTACAAAGTACAAAGCAAATCTGCACAAATTACAGGTTTCCAAACGCTAAAGAATTAAAAACATGATTTAAGAGTAGATTTAAAAATGTCCAATAGAGGAGCAGACCTCACATGATAGGGGAGACCATTCCAAAGCTTGGGCCCAGGCACAGAAAAGGCCCAATCACCCTTTAATTTATAGTGACACCGAGGGACAGTTAAGAGCAAGTGAGTAGAAGATCAAGTGCCCTAGCGGGACAGTATGGCACAAGAAGATCACCTATATACCTTGGTGCACGGCCAGGAAACGCGTTATATACAAACATAAAGATTTTAAAAATCAACTCTAAATTTAATGGGAAGCCAGTGAAGAGATGCTAAAAGTCTTGCAGCCGCATTTTGAACTTGCAATCGTGATTATGAAGGGAGAGGGAGACCAGAATAAATAATTTAATCGTGATGTTACAAGAGCATGAATCACAACTTCTAAATCTTTGCTTGAAAGGAGATGCTTCAATTTTGCAATAGATCTTAAATGGAAAAAGCGTCCTCTAATAACAGCACTAATTTGTTTATCAAAGTCACTCCAAGATTTTTTATTTGTTTGTGTACATTTGTTGAAAGAGGACCTAATTGGGCTTCCAGAGCAACCTAGAATTCAAACCTGTTTTATCTTCATTTAGCAGCAAAAAAATTATTTGCCATCCACCTCTTGATATAATTTACATAATAACACATCAGATGAATTAGTGGTGTCCAGCCTACCTGGTAGGTAAAACTGGGAATCGTCTGCATAACAGTGATATGAAATGTTGTATTTCTAAAAAATGGGGCCATGGGAAGCATATAAAGGGAAAACTATAAAGGTCCCAAAATGGATCCCTGAGGCACGCATCACACAAAACAGGTGCAGATGATGAGGAAAAGTTCCCTAAATGTACAGAAAAAGTCCTATTTGCGAGGTTAGAAACAAACCATTGTAATACAGTGCCTTTGACACTTACCACACATTCTAGTCATTCAAGAAGAATGGTATGGTCAATGGTAAATGCCACATTAAGGTCCAACAAAAGAGCCTGAATCCAGAGCAAGCAAGAGCTTAACTTGTACTGAACCCAGAACATTTCTTTAAATGTATCTAAGAAGAACAAAGCAACAGTAGCTTGAAGACCCCATGACATTTATATTTGACCAACAGATTCCAAGACAGCAGGAAAAATTGATTTAAAATTGAGTTAAAACTCCTGCCCTCATACATAATCAGAAACAATACGACACACGTCACCCCCCAACGGAGACATCTCCGCAGCCTTCTCTCCCTACAGCAGTATTCCTCTTGCCTCCCGCTGTCCAGCCCTGATGAGCTCTCAGTGGTGGGGCCAAATAAGATGGCATACAACTGAGCTCTGAGAAGGCAAGTGTGCTTAAATATAACACTGCATGTGCTGGAGTGACAAGAGATAATAGTTTCCAGTGACGATTTCTGTTCCTGTCACACAACGCTGCCGTCTGGATAACATTCATCACCATTTGCAGCATGCAGACAATAGACTGGATGATGTACAATGCATGCTTTAATAGAGTTATAATCCTCTACTGCCTTTGCGGTAGCATATTATTACTGAGCATATTACCGCACAAAAGACTAATGAGACACAAGAAAATCAGAGATTTACATACTGGTTTACAGCCAAGATTTTAAAATGTATATATAATATATACTCAACATTTACCTTTACACTGTATATTAATGTTGTGATGCCTAAATTCATTTTGTGTCTTTATAAACGTGTATTATTGTCCATTTGTCGAGTTATCAGCCATAATATTTTATTTCTTATTCATTTAGACAAATAGAATATTTTATCAGCCATATCAGCCATAAGATTTCATTTGTAATTTACTCAACAAAATAGTAGAACATTTTAATATCGTCAATTAGTCGGGTTATTGGCCATAACATTTTAATTTAAATTTATTTAGACAAAATAGTTAAAACATTTTAATATCAATTAGTCAGCTTATTGGCCATAACATTTAATGTTTTATTTATTTACACAGAGTTTTTGCATTTTAATATTGTCCATTTAGTTGGGTTATCAGCTATAACATTAACGTTAATTAGACAAAATTGTACTGAATTTTAATAACATCTATTTGTCGGGTTATGAACTATAACATTTAATTTTTAATGTATTAAGACAAAATACTAGAACATTTAAATATATTCCATTAGTTAGGTTATTGGCCATAACATTTTATGTAATTTGTTTAGACAAAAAAAGTAAAGAATTTTAATATCATCCAATTTTTATTTTTATCTGGACAAAATAGTATTATAGTGCTTAACGGCATTGGCCAGAATTTTAATATCGGTTCATGTTTCATTTAAACACTTTTAAAGCTTAAAAAGGATAATAATCAAAGTGTTACATGTCCCGTTTCCATTATTATAAGAAGTTACTGAATCGTTTTACCACAATATCAACAAAATATGACTAAATATGATTCAATTCTCTATGGGATTTTGCTTGTCATAAATCATAAGTCTTATCACTTAGAAAAGTAACAGCAAACTTCTTCTCAACAAGTCTCATGATTTGAGGCATCATTCACAGAGCACATACATAAACCCAAGTATGAGCAACAGTAACAGAGAGGATCCCATTTAAAAACTGAACGAGGTCTCAAGGAAAAAGTTTTTTTCCACCAAAGCTTTATGAACAATATCCTGATGGTCTAAAATAAATCATCATTCCTTTTCACACACTGAGCTGAGAGAAAGTAAATTGACCTCTTCAATAAAACGCACCACTGCTAACATATAAAGGTCTACTAACTTTAATGTTTATGTCATTTTATGAGAAACCTCCCGCAAACAACTGTATGCAGAGTCTGGAAATGCCTTAATGCTAATACTTATTAATCCATTTTACGGCGAACCACTTACACTCCGACATTAAGCTTCAGAGGCTTCGCAGCATGCGTCCTGCTCAATAGCTGTGGTTTATGACGCCACCTCATATCGATTTCTGAGGTGAAACTGGAGATTTAATTACAAAAAAATACATTAAGTGTCTTTTTCCAATAACCTCCAATGTGTGCTGGCCGTCAGAACTGCTGCCTTCCGTGGCCTTGTGGCGTTAACTATTATTGAGCTTATTACATCAATGTTTCCAGTCTGTTCTGTCCACTTCAGAAACACGCTGTGACTGGTTTACAGTTGGAAAGTTTCTAATCAGCGCCGTTCCAGAACTGACCTCCACAAGATGTGCGGAGTCAGGAGCACAAGGGCCATCTTTCTTCCTCTGAGCTATTAGTCAAAGTCACATTAGCCCATATTTCACCTTGGCCTCCACCAGCTGGCCTGAACAGCAGTCTTCTTTGGAAAAAGGAACGGATGAACGAGCGCAAATCAATTAGTTAATTAGCGAGGGAGGTCGGGATGGATGTATTTGAAACTGTAATTGTGTTGAACGTCAGATGTGGTTGGGAATAACGCATGCTAAAGGGGAAAACCGTCACGGAAAAGTGGCAATGTAGAAGCAGAGTGAACAAATCTTCTCAGGTGTTTACTTGATGAAATGATACTTGACATTTTTACAATACTTTCACTTAACAATGGTAACTGGAGTTTGTTAGAGATGCCGTAATTGAAAGATTTGAATTTTCAAATCAAACTTTTGTAACGACATTAATAGAATTGATCAGTTTTACAGAGATCACACTTGCCAGATATTAATGAATTATTAATAATGTATTATTACTAATTAATATTTATGAATTATTTATTCAACTTATTTATTAATACAATTGTACTAATATATTATAAATAAATAAATAGATCAAATTAATTTTAAAATGATGTAATATCTTTATATAATTTACCAGTATACTGTGTGCATTTATAAATTGTATTTGTATATAATTTTATTATAAACATGCTATATAGAACCTATTTATTAATTATATTTTGATTAATATATTATTATTATATATTAAGCAATTTAACATATATATTACATTTTTATAAATGGAGTTCATATATGGACTGCCATTTATAATATTAAAATAATGTTAACGAATTGTAACATTACATTATTCAGTAAAAAAATAAACGGCTGATATTAAAATTCCATGCTATTTTCTATTATAATATTATTTAATTGCTATAAATGGAGCCCCAGTCCATTAAAGTGATCAAAATGAATAATTGTAGTGCAACTTAAAATCAGAACATCTAAACTATGCAATAAAATAAAATACAAACAGCGTGTATTGAGTGTGCAAACATAAAAATGTGCATTTTACACTATGTTGGAAGCTGATATATCACCATGTAAACTTACTACCAAATGTACCACATACTATACTATTCAACAAGACAAGGAGCAATTCAGCACTTATCAAATGTTTTAGCAAGTCGAAAAAGTATTAATGCAGCAGAGATGCCTGAGCATTAGCTTTTCACTCCAAAAACAAGAACCTCAGGCGGTATGCAACTTTAATTTAATCTAAAACGTAATGAAGAGACTTTCTGTCCACAAAGATAATGCACTAATTAAATTCAACGCATGCAAAGTAATAACCATTTGAGATAATTCCATTGCCGAGGAAAACGTTTGGAGTCCCGGCAGATGAAAAATGGCAATAAATAAATTACCCACCATTAAATATGTTTCGCATATTGACTAGAAATTAGGAAGTGAGCAGCGATCAAGATACATACTGCAGTACAGGCGTAAATGTTCTTGCCATCCCTCAACAGGTTACCCTAGCAACAAGCTGAGAGTTGATTCAGATGAATGTGGAGAGGGAAACAGTACAGACACACTTGTGCTTGAAAACACTAATGATACACATGCATACATACACAGTACACACAACTAACTGTCACAATGTGGTGTAGCTGTAAAGAGTGCAGACGATGGAGTAGCAAACTAAATAGTCTTTAATAGAAAATCCAAAACAAGGCAACACGCAGGCATTAACTTGGAAACACAACCACTTCAAAACAATACAGGACAAAGAACTAAGGAGAATTCAGGGCTTATATACAAACTGGGAAATCAAGGTAGAAACTAAATAACAACCACAGAAACAAAGTAGTGGCGACAAGACAAATGTCTGTGACACAGAAAGCCTCTTCAGACGGTGCTTGAATGGACAAAAACACACAAAATGGCCATTTTGTCGAGTATCCTCGCAAGCTCGGTCTTAAATAAGATAAATGGAGTCTTAAATGAATGCAGAGTTGTGAGAAAATGTAATGCGTGTCAGATCCACATAATTTGCATCAGGTCTTAAAGTGACAGCAGCCTAATAAACCTGATGTTTGTTGTATTTATGAAGATCTATTAGACAGAAATGCAATATAATATACATAACTATGTTTTCGGTGGTGTATAAAGACCTTATATAATGAACCGTTATGTTTTTATTACCTTAGACCAGGGGTCTCAAGCTCATTTTACCTGGGGGCCGCTGGAGGTAGACATCAAGTATTACACATAAAAAGTATTTCAAATTTAAAAAAAAAAGTAGCACAACTGATCCAATCTTGTCAATCTTTATTATTAACAGTTCTTCAACATGAATGTTTCTTCTGAACATGAACTGTTCCTCTGAATTTGAACTAAATATAGCCTATAGAAATTAAATAATGTAATATGAAATAATGAATGATTTTAAATTCTATTTTAAATAATAGACTAAGGCAGTAATCAGGTCAAACAGTGAGCGAAATTCTAGGTCTAATTCTAGTTGGGAAATAATCTTTTTGGGACTATTTGTAAACAATATGTGCATTAATTTGCATCAAATATATTATTAGTCCCGATATTCTTCGCATGAGTGAGTGAATAAATACATAGATCCGCAGTTTACTTATGGATTCTCTAGTGGTCTGGTGGTAGAGTTTTTGTCAACCGTGTCAAAGGTTCCGGGTTCTAATCCGCTCTCGTGTAGTTTTTCTTCATTAAAATCAAAGATGTTCATCAATGATTGTATAATAAGACCATGGGCACGTTTGCATTTTGTTTTGTGATTTCACCGGAAAGAATATAGATTGACGTTTGTCTGTGTGTAAAGACTGTGCAGTGTGCACGAGCCAAAAGAGAACGTAAACCCCGCCTACTTTGATTTGATTGGCCATCTCAATCATTTTGACATTGACGAGCGCTGTTAGACCACATCCGTTTCAACTGTCTGATCAGCTTCGTTCGTCTGTTCCTGTTAATCACGCGGTGTCAACCAATTATACTGCATGAGGGAGGGGCGAGCTCTCTCTCTCTCTCTCTCTCTCACACACACACACACACACACACACACACACACACAAAGGAGGCAGCAAGCATGGCAAGCGCTGCACACGCAACGACTCAGCAAAAAGGTGCTTTTCAGAGCAACGCGCGGGCCGCACTAACACTAAACTTTGTTGTCAAGAAGGGGGCCACAAAATATCATCCTGCGGGCCGCGAGTTTGAGACTCCTGCCTTAGAATGAGCCATTTCTATCTACATACACCGCGGGTCCCCTTACAGTGAAGTCGCCATTTTGCGCCGCCATGTTTCTACAGTAGCCCTAAATGGACAAACTTCTCTACAGAGCGTAGCTACTCCCTGATGTCTCAGACGACGACATCTTATAATATTAATAAAGTAAACTGTGACATATTATACCCAAAAGTTCTTCATGTTTTGCTTCAGTATTTTTTCTTGAATTGCTAATACGACCTTTTACACCACAGACTGAACTAAATTAAGCATTGCTTGGTAATTTGTTGACAAAAATTGGTATTATCTAATTGTGTACTTTAAATTTAACAGCTGACAGCTGATTGGTTGATTGTAATTCATTACATACCTTTCTTATCTGACATTTTCTTGTCATATTTTATTATCATTTTCTAAACTATAGCATATAAACTGTGATAATGTGAGAAAATGTTGAAGGTGTCTGAATAAATTTTGGTTTGACTGTATATGTAAAAAAAATATTATAATAATGTAGTGTTTTTGGAGGTACAAGGTTTCTCCCCAACAGCGAACGATATAAAATCTTGATGCGAACCATCATCTTTGCTAAAATGCACGATCTCTCATTTAGCTTTCCAAATTTTGACTGCCCTCTCAGGCCTGTGCTAAATTTGGAAGTGGGTTAACTCTACCTGAGGGGGGGCCATTGCAACCGCTTCAGGCATCCAAATTAGGATTGCAAGTCGGCTTAAATGTTCAGCGCCACTTGTGGATTTGATTGCGGTCATGATTGCATAATGGAGCAGGTGGATCCTGATTCCCTCATCCACTGCGGGTTCATTTGTTTCCATGGGGATCACCACTGCAAACAACACCATGAGCGTGATGAGCTGCTGACACGACGTGTCTTTAGTATGGAGCCTCATGAGGCAAAGTGTGAATCACTGGCGCCAAGAAATGACACCTGTCACATTAGCCATAAGCACAGACCACCTATAGGCATAATGAAACCCAGAGGCCCACAGGTTTGTGTCAGCTAATAATGATTTATAAATATCTAGGGTGTAGATGGGAGGAAAGCATTCTGCATTCTCAAGATGGCTTGAGTGTTGTATAGTTCATCTTTCTCTCTCTCTCTCTCTCTCTCTCTCTCTCTCTCTCTCTCTCTCTCTCTCTCTCTCTCGTACACAAGGTCTTTTCAGTCATGGAAGGATTGAAAAAAAAGGCTTTAAGCTATATTTGAGTGCAGAGAAAAATGTCTTTGGAAGTAAAAGAAACATCAATCTTTATCCGAGTCTCTGGGTAGAGGGAGTGTTTTTTTCTGAGATAGCTGTGAGGTAATGACAGAAGAAGAGGGTGCAAGCTCACACAGATAGAAAGTCTGTTAATGCACAAGAAAAACTCAATAACAATCATGACTCGTTGGCTGTACCTCAGAGATTAAAACCTTTTTTTCTCAGGTGCTATAAGTCTGATGAAGGTCACATGACCAAAATGTCACAGTTTCATTAATCACAAGCTACACCAGTGCGCAGGGTTTTCTCTTCAGGGCTTAACAAGGCCAATAGTTCAGATTTTTGCTCAGCCTGCCAAATTTTTCACTGTCCTCACTACAAAAAGTTAAAAAAATATATTTTAATTATTATTATTTACACAATTTATATGCATTAGAAAAATAAATTAAGAGAATTGAATTCATTATTGTATCAAACTGAATTATATTGTTCTAGCTTTTTATGTGTTTTTTTATTTATTTATGTAGACAAAATAGTATACACTTTTAATATTTGGTGTATTTTTTAATTAATACAATAAATATAGTTAATATAATATAATTAGTATAATAAATATAATATAATATAATACATGTAAAATATTTGAATTCTGTCATATTCAATTTTTCTTTATTTTTACATGTTTTATTTGATATCAAGTTTAAATTGATCATAAGAAATAGACTAAAATGTAATTTATGATATATATTTACATACTTTATATCCTATATTTATATACTGTATATACTCTAATGTGCAATAAGTACATTTATACGTTTTAATAAAGGTTTCTATATAAAAACAATAATAAAAGAAAGTGAAAAAATACAAATATTTAAATAATTTACAATAATAATAATAATAATAATAAAAATAATATTTTGAAATTACACTTAATTATAATTAATTATACTTCACTATTAACTGTAATAATTCCATTCACAATTTTGCTGTGAACGAGTGCAAACATTACAAAGCAATACTGATTTGTTTTTTTCTTCCAAGTGGATTTTCAACAAAATGTTAGCCAGTGGGATTACATTAGTGACATATTTAAATTGGCATTATTCACAGCAAAAATGTGCAACAGGCCTACACCACAAATAAATAAATAAAAACACATAAATCGTTCTATTTGTAAGACATCAAAACTGAATGTGTGTCAGAGCAGGTCTCACATTCTCTCTCATTCTCTGGCCCTGGACCATCCGAACACCCTGTTCTTCTTTCTTTGCATAATTCTCATGGGCTTATGAAAATATGAATCATCTCTAAACGTCCCAAATTTTCCAAATCAAAAGGTCTGAAAAGCACGGAAATGAATTTCGGAATTCATTAAATTCTCCACTATCTGTTGGCCTTAACCTCTATTGTGAATGTCTAAGACCAGACAATAATTCCCCTAAAGAATATCTTTCTTATTAGAAGCTTAGCATGTTGACACGTTGTCTTAATCTGCCATGGCCAGCTCCCCCGTCTCCCTCGCACTCATTACCATGACTCCTCTAAAGCGCTGACCTCCCAAGTGTGACAGGGAATTTAATACCAGCCGCCATTGGGGAAATGAATTGTAACACTCCTGATACTGATAATAAAGTGAACAGTGGGTGAGCACAGGACCGCAAATGCCTGGACCGGAGTGAATCAGTGTGACCTGACTGTAATGAGTGTTCTCTAACTGCTGAGGGACAGAAATATGTTGCTGCCATGGCGACGGCTGCACCGTGCATTGTGATGACACAGCTGTTTGTGTTCCGAAGAAATAGTGACTCGTGCGATTCGAGAAATAGTTTCACGACTAGCAAATACTTGGCAAGGATGACAACCCAGGCATGTTTGTGTTGCTTTTTTTCATCTGAGCTTTGATATGCAAACTATAGAAAAACAAAAAGCGTTTTTTCAATCTATATAAAGAATTTTTCAATCTATATTGAATTTTTCAATCTATATAAAGAATTTTTCAATCTATATAAAAACTTTTTTTTATTTTTTATTAATTAACTACATTCAATCTAATTTTAATCTAAGTTTAATTATTAAAAACAAATGTAAGAATAAATATGAAATAAAACAATCAAAATCACAAAGAAAAAAAAAGCTAAATAAAATTTGTTCTTTTATTAATATTTATATTAGATGATATTATTCGATAAAAAATACATGCCCGGTATTAAATACTATACTATTTTATCTACATAAATAAACAAAATACTAAAAATAATATATTATAAATAATATATTACAATTCTATGCTAATTGTCTACATAACACTAAAATACAACAATATACAATATTATATATTGATGAAACAATAAATATATATATATATATACAGTGAGGAAAATTAGTATTTGAACACCCTGCTATTTTGCAAGTTCTCCCACTTAGAAATCATGGAGGGGTCTGAAATTGTCATCGTAGGTGCATGTCCACTGTGAGAGACATAATCTAAAAAAAAAAAATCCAGAAATCACAATGTATGATTTTTAAACTATTTATTTGTATGATGCAGCTGCAAATAAGTATTTGAACACCTGATAAAATCAATGTTAATATTTGGTACAGTAGCCTTTGTTTGCAATTACAGAGGTCAAACGTTTCCTGTAGTTTTTCACCAGGTTTGCACACACTGCAGGAGGGATTTTGGCCCACTCCTCCACACAGATCTTCTCTAGATCAGTCAGGTTTCTGGCCTGTCGCTGAGAAACACGGAGTTTGAGCTCCCTCCAAAGATTCTCAATTGGGTTTAGGTCTGGAGACTGGCTAGGCCACGCCAGAACCTTGATATGCTTCTTACAGAGCCACTCCTTGGTTATCCTGGCTGTGTGCTTCGGGTCATTGTCATGTTGGAAGACCCAGCCTCGACCCATCTTCAATGCTCTAACTGAGGGAAGGCAATACATGGCCCCGGTCATCCTCTCCTTAATACAGTGCAGTCGCCCTGTCCCATGTGCAGAAAAACACCCCCAAAGCATGATGGTACCACCCCCATGCTTCACAGTAGGGATGGTGTTCTTGGGATGGTACTCATCATTCTTCTTCCTCCAAACATGTTTAGTGGAATTATGACAAAAAAGTTCTATTTTGGTCTCATCTGACCACATGACTTTCTCCCATGACTCCTCTGGATCATCCAAATGGTCATTAGCAAACTTAAGACGGGCCTTGACATGTGCTGGTTTAAGCAGAGGAACCTTCCGTGCCATGTATGATTTCAAACCATGACGTCTTAGTGTATTACCAACAGTAACCTTGGAAACGGTGGTCCCAGCTCTTTTCAGGTCATTGACCAGCTCCTCCCGTGTAGTTCTGGGCTGATTTCTCACCTTTCTTAGGATCATTGAGACCCCACAAGGTGAGATCTTGCATTGAGCCCCAGTCCGAGGGAGATTGACAGTCATGTTTAGCTTCTTCCATTTTCTAATGATTGCTCCAACAGTGGACCTTTTTTCACCAAGCTGCTTGGCAATTTCCCCGTAGCCCTTTCCAGCCTTGTGGAGGTGTACAATTTTGTCTCTAGTGTCTTTGGACAGCTCTTTGGTCTTGGCCATGTTAGTAGTTGGATTCTTACTGATTGTATGGGGTGGACAGGTGTCTTTATGCAGCTAACGACCTCAAACAGGTGCATCTAATTTAGGATAATAAATGGAGTGGAGGTGGATATTTTAAAGGCAGACTAACAGGTCTTTGAGGGTCAGAATTCTAGCTGATAGACAGGTGTTCAAATACTTATTTGCAGCTGTATCATACAACTAAATAGTTCAAAAATCATATATTGTGATTTCTGGATTTTTTTATCCAGATTATGTCTCTCACAGTGGACATGCATCTACGATGACAATTTCAGACCCCTCCATGATTTCCAAGTGGAAATATATATATAAACAATAAATATATTATTTTGTCTATGTAAATAAAAATAAAAACACTTAAAACTACAATAATATAATTCATATAATAAAAATAAAAAAAGGTATGGCTGCTACTAAACTTCTATATTATTTAGTTTACATAAATACAAAATAAAACACTAAAAATAATATAATAAAATAATATAATTATAATATAATAAAAATATAATTGGCTGATATTAAAATTCTATATTATTTTGTCTACATAAAAAATAAAACGCTATAATAATATAATTAATATACTATATACTATAATATAATATGATTAAAGGTCCCGTTCTTCGTGTTCTTTTGAAGCTTTGATTGTGTTTACAGTGTGCAATATAACACGTGTTCATGTTTCCCGTGTAAAAACCCCCCAGTATTTTTAACACAATTTACTTATCTGTACACCGCTGTTTTCACTGTCCTAAAAACGGCTGATGACTTCCTTTATTCTATGAAGTCCCTCCTTCAGAAATACGTAACGAGTTCTGATTGTGCCAGCGGTTCCCGTGTTGTGATTTGACCGCAGCTTAGCAAACGTGGCACGGTTCCTGTGTTGTGATTCGACAGCAGCTTAGCGCACGTGGAAAGGTCACGCCTCTTAACGGGAGATATATGCGCTTAATGATCTCTACAGCGTCCCTGGGAAAGCCAAACAAAGGTGATTTGACTCCGGGATGAAAATAACAGTGTCTCGACGACATGGCGACAAACACACTCAAACGCAACACTTCCTTTTCTCCACGCGACACGTCCTCTTCTCCACGTGGGACAGCAACAAGACCACGCCCCCTTTTTTCGCGTATTCTTGTGGGCGGAGGTTAGTCTGTTCTACTGTTCTACTGACGTCATTTATGAAGGAAGTACCAGGATGTAGTCCAAGCCAGCCGTTCGCTGTAGGCTTTGAAAGGGAACTTCTGATAAATAAAATATCTCGCTTGGCATTGAACTTTGAGCTTTATAATTTTACAGGTATTATTTATGCTCTAACAGCAACATTACACACTAACTGAAGTTTGAACAATGGGATCACGAAGAACGGGACCTTTAATATAATATAAATATAATTAATATAATTTTTTTTAATATATTATTAAAATTGATTACATGTCAAATATATGCATTAAAGCAGAGAAAAAAGTAAGAACATAAGCTAGTTTGATACACCTTGACATCTGGAAGTCAAATTTCCCATCTGCTTCATCCAGATCTTCCAGCCTTATAATGTCCTGAATATGTCAAGGGACTGACATCTCCCACTGATGTGGGCAGAGCACAGTTCATGTAGGAGATGAGGGGAACGTTCAATGCCAGTGGTAATTCATTTTATAGGACGGATCCTATTGGCGGTGAGTGCCAGGGAAGCCTCTTTGATGCTAGTCCAACAACTCGAGAAGGGGGAAGAGATATCTGCTCCAGTCACAGGCAAAATAACCAACAGGCATGATGACAGACTACTAACAGTTTGCAACTATAGATATATTTACATGAGTGTGGCTAATGTAGTTTTCTGTTGAGATTAAAAATTATATAACAAATCACATTAAATAGGGCACTGCAGAAGTCTCTGTATTGTTAACTGCGGCTCTTATATGTAAAAACTGCTGCAGAGGTCGACTGTCTCCACAGCAGCACAAGATTTTAGATAATTATTCTGTAAATGTATAAGTTTACATATACACATATATATATATAATATAATAATAATAATAATAATGATATAATACATTTAATAAAAAATAAATGGCTGCTATTAAAATTCTACATTAATTTGTCTACATAAAAAATTAAACACAAAAAAATAATACAATACATTTAATAAAAAATAAATGGCTGCTATTAAAATTCTATTATTTTATCTACATAAATAAAAAAATAAAACAGTAAAAACTACCATAATATCATTAATATAATATAATATAATATAAATGGCTGATATTAAAATTCTATATTATTTTGTCTACATAAATAAAAAATACAACACGAAAGATTATATAAAATAATATAATAAATACTATTTTCTCCATATAAATAAAACAGTAAAAACTACAAAAACATTTTTTATATAGGTTTTACATGCAATATATATTTATAATGTATTGTATACATTTAATATAATATAATATAAGTCTGTGCTATTTTCTCTATATAAATAAAACAGGAAAAACTACAACAGTAATAAAATATAATATATATATGTTAAATATATATATTTTAAAAGTATTACATGTAAATGTATTTATAATATATTATATATTACATTTAATATAATGTAATATAATTCTGTATTTTTTCTCTATATAAATAAAACAGTAAAAACAACAATAAAATATAATATATACATTTTAAATATATATATTTTAAATATTACATATACGTTTTCAGTGTTTTGTTTTTATGTATACAAAATAGTATACAATTTTAATATTGGCCTTAATTTAATCAATATAATATAATATTATAATACAATATAACATACTAATAAAATAAAATAAAATCTTCAAAATACTACAAATGAATGTATAAATGTTATTATAACACCTAACCAGGTGTAATGCAATAAAGTGATAAGTGTTAAAAGCTATTTTTTCCATACTGACAGAGAAAATCTCTGGAGGTTGAGTTGCTAGTAGACATTCCTTAACTTCTTTCATATTCTCTCCATTAATATGATTAATACTGATAACAATAATAGACTGCATGCATTGTATATTCAACAAAGATAACTCCCAAATCTGATGCAAAACACAAATGGAATAACTCATCTTTTACAAGTGAACTCAAAGCTTTTACTGCTAAGGATGATGGACAGTTGACCTCAGATTTAATTGGTGAGGCTGTTAGGAGGAGAAAATGAGTTTCAGAGTTCCCTGGATGAATAACGGGCACTAGCCTCGAGCTTCTGCAAATGAAACATCTGTGAGCAATTCCTCCACTGATAATTTAATTTTCTGGCCAAAATGGGAAGCTTCATCTTGCAGTTCAGACTAAAAGAAGAAAAATTACAATAACGGTGATCAACTTTCAAAAAATGTATAAGATTTCGTTGCATAAGAAAGTAGTTTCTAACTGTTTAAATTTCCCTGAAAGAGCCATTTCTTACCGCTATCTGCTGTGACAGTCTCCATTTGAAGTCTGATTCACAAGCACAAATAGCCTCACAGATTATGGCACCGAAGCAATGAGGAGTTAAAGCATCGAAAAACCTGAGGGCAATAAATGATAACAATCTTTATGTGACAAAATCAAGCTTCTCTGGGCCGGGCAATACACATAGCACACGAAAGATATTAAACCTCATGCTGAGGACAATACTGCGGGCTTGTGAAGTGGCCATCCAGGACATAAAGCAGGACAAAATGATGCTATCTATAAATGTAATATAGCTTATAGCTCAATGCCCCACATTTCTGCTACATTTCAGGAATAACAGGTAACATCTGGTAATATTCTTGATAGTCTTGTTTTAACTGGACAAAACTGATTTATTTTTTTGCTGCATTTTTAAAAGTTGTTTCAGATTATCATCATCATCATCAAAACGTTATTATGAAAATGTAGAATTTAATCTAAAATAGGTTACTATTTAACACAATTAATAATATTAACGTAATAACAATAATAATACAACACTGGATTATTACGGATTATTATAATTGTTATTATCAAAAACAATAATTAATTAATACAAAAGGTATATACTTTTATTAAGGTTTAATTTGATACAATGGGTTTGTAATAATAACAATTTTAAAGCTTCACAGAGGTAGCATAAATATATTTACATTACATTACAAGGATTAAAGGCACACAATATGTACAATTTTGGGATTAAAATATCCAAAAACCACTAGTGTCTCATAGCAGCCGCCGAGGACGCACAGAGTAGCATTATAACATAACTTTCAACGCTCAAATAATATGTGTAATATGATAAAACATTGTGCTTGGCAATTCCATCAATTGTCCCAAACCTCCCTTACAATGGCCCTGGACCATCCTCATTGCCCTTTTTTTTATAGGTTTCAGATGTTTCACATATTTCTCTGAACTTGAAAAAACAAAAACAACTGATCCGCCTCCAGCATTCTTAAATAACAATAAGGCTGCCACCATCATGGCTTCCTGCCACCACATTACCAAACAAGCAGGTTGTCTATGAAAGCAGAAGCAAGCTGGTCCCAAAAACACCTCAGAATCCTCAGTTTACCTCATACATATAGCCCCATGAAACCTCTCTGAGGATGCATTAATTAAATTGGTTTCCTTGTAGATGGCTAATTACACTCAACCCAGTCCAGCCATGAAGAGTTCCCATTTTCTGCCCAAAAGTGGCTCGGAAAAGAGTTGGGAAAATTGACATGGCATTATGTCAATTAGCAGCTTCAAGTTCCTCGGTGTCCACATCACAGAGGAACTCTCATGGTCCGTCCACACCGAGGCCGTTGTGAAGAAGGCTCATCAGCGCCTTTTCTTCCTGCGACGGCTGAGGAGGTTTGGAATGAACCGCCACATCCTCACACGCTTCTACAGCAGCACCATAGAGAGCCTGCTGACTGGCTGCATCACCACCTGGTACGGCAACAGTACCGCCCGCAACCGCAAAGCCCTGCAAAGGGTAGTGCGCACGGCCAGCTGCATCATCGGAGGTGAGCTTCCCTCCCTCCAGGACATTTATGCCAGGCGGTGTGTGAAGAGAGCTCAGAGGATCATCAGAGACTCTAGCCACCCGAGCCATGGGCTGCTCTCACTGCTGCCATCAGGCAGGCGGTACCGCAGCATCAGAACACGCACCAGCCGACTCCAGAACCGCTTCTTCCCACAAGCAATCAGACTACTTAACTCTTGATCCATCAGGATCTTAACACACACACTGGACAGAATATCACTCAGCACAACCCACTGGAGATACACACACATTATATACACATTTATTTATCATATAGCATCTACTGTACATTGGATTTCTATTGTGAATAATATTGTATACTGTACATTGTATATTATTATTATTATAGCGTAATGTATATTGTTTAATGCATGTTTAGTGTATATTGTTTAAAGTATATGTATATTGTAAGTATGTGTATATTGTTTAAAGCTGTGAGAACTACACTCACATTGTGTAAATTATTTATTGTTTATTGTAGAGTTTACTGTGCTGTGAGTAATTGTGGGTGCATCAGATGTGTAATCTGATGTTGCTTTAAATGTTGTACATGTCATGTCATGACTACTATGTTGCTCGGAACTGCACCTAAGAATTTCACCTACTGTTGCACTTGTGCATATGGTTGAGTGACAATAAAGTGATTTGTTTTGATTTGATGTGAATTAATGGACATTTATCTGTTCTTTTTATCCACTTTTAATCAATAGTCAGAACAACTCTTTTTATATCCCAAGCTTTCTTTGCAACGTGGTTATTTATGTTTGGAAATTTTCAAAAGGACAAAATGTTTTCACGCTCTCAATTTTGTGCCACTATTTCCTCTTAATAACAGATGCATAACCCTCACTTTTGACCAAATAATGCTGTGGAAGAACTTTTCAGGAAGTGGTAATGTACAAATGGCAATTCATAAAATCATCAACTTTGTCCCTGTTTACACTGAAAGCATGACAAAACGTTTTCTGTGCGCATAAAACACCCTGACAGAACCATTTCCCCATCGACTGCTGTCTGAAGTTGAGGAATGTTCTCTAAATAAGAGATTACTCTGTGGGCTGAGAGATCTCCGTAGACAAGGTTTGAAATGAGTCCCAATTACATCTGCATTTGATCCAAACAGGCAGAGGAAAACAAAACACTCACTCACTCACAATCTGATTTAAACATATATACATACATATATACTCACACATAAATATATACAGTACTGGTCAAACGTTTGGAAACATTACTATTTTTAATGTTTTTGAAAGAAGCCTGCAATTATTTGATCAAAAATACAGGAAAAAAATTTAATATTGTGAAATATTATTACAATTTAAAATAATGTTTTTTTATATACTTTAAAATATAATTTATTTCTGTGATGCAAAGCTGAATTTTCATCAGCCATTACTCCAGTCTTCAGTGTCACATGATTCTTCAAGCAAGGAAAAAATGACTGACCCTAAACTTTTGAACGGTAGTGTATATAGTATAAAGATTTCTATTTTAAATAAATTATGTTCTTTTTTTACTTTTTATTCATCAAAAAATATTATTTCCAACATTCATAATAAATCAGCATATTAGAATGATTTCTGAAGGATCATATGACCCTGAAGACTAGAGTAATGGCTGATGAACATTCAGCTTTGCATCACAGAAATAAATTATATTTAAAAGTATATTAATTATTATTAAATTCTAATAATATTTCACTATATCATTGTTTTTTTCTGTATTGTATTTCTGTGTATGTGTGTGTGTGTGTGTGAGATATATATATATATATATATATATATATATATATATCTATTAGCGGTGGCACGGTACATGAAAAAAAAACGAATCGTTCGGTTCGCTTGTCTCGGTTCGGAGCGTTGCACGGTTTCGACGCAAGCGCAATGTATCCTCGTGCCCGTATGTTACCTCACAGTGGGTGTCCTTTTCGCGTGAAATAAGAGCTGTGTGTGTGTGTGTGTGTGTGTGTATGTGTGTGTGTGGACATACAGTAAAATAAAGTAAAAGTGGAGTGCTGCAGGTCACGTCACATGTAGAAATGCAAGTGGGAGAGATAAGAAAGGCTGCCCGGAGTTGGAGGATGCGCCAGCGACGTATAGCTGGCAGGGCAGATGCAGTGCGTATGCGCGCACGCGCGTGCATTCACACACTGGCAGTGTTTGTCTCGCGCAGCTGAACCGCGGCTCGTGTATTGCAAATACAGACAAATGTTGTCCATTCTGTCACATTTTCCGGTCTTCTCCTCCGACCCCTGTCTGTCTCGTGCTTTGATTTATGATGGGCAGCATATATCTGCTGCAAATGCGACCGTGTTCCCCTCTGTCTCATACACACATGCATATAACATGCTGTATATAAGTAGTTCACATGATAAATGTAACATTTAAAAGTTTTAACAATTTAAAATGCCTTTGAAGTTTGGGCAAAAACTTCTGGCAGTGTTGTGTTTTCGTGTATTATTTTTTTTCTTTTTACAGCGCTGGATGTCATATGGTGATTGTGAAACACACGGAACACTTCATGGTGACATTTGTTAATCAGGTCAGCTGAATTAAAGCCACAGT
This sequence comes from Romanogobio albipinnatus, assembly GCA_023566225.1. NCBI lineage: Eukaryota > Metazoa > Chordata > Actinopteri > Cypriniformes > Gobionidae > Romanogobio > Romanogobio albipinnatus. The sequence continues at coordinate 20,003,569 of CM042262.1, read as the reverse complement.
GCATTGTTCTGATCAAACTTGACATGATTAACATGAAAAACGTTACGCCAATGTGTCGGACTCTGTAGACAACCAGTTAAGAAACAACTTCTACATGATTTTTTTATCATTTGACAATTTTTTTAATACTGTATCCTAATTGTGGATGATTAAGCTATATATCATATGATGAAGTAAATTTCTTGAGTGTTAACGATAAAAAAACAACAACAACAACAACAAGAGCCGTACAGAACCGAAAACCGTGACCCTAAAACCATGATACGAACCGAACCGTGGGTTTTGTGAACCGTGCCACCCCTAATATATATATATATATATATATATATATATATATATATATATATATATATATATATATATATATATATATATATATATATATATATATAAAATGATGTATGATGTTATATGGGCCTTGAATAAATTCTAATGCAAGAGTATTAGTATGCAATGCTAGTTTTCCCACTCAGAATAGTTTAGCAAAGGATGAACATCGTGTTCCTAACGCAGTGAATTCCCAGCAGGGGAAGAGTGCCATCTTTGGGTAATGACCCAAATCTGCCTTACCATACTCTCAACATTGTTCCCAATACAGGGATTTACAAAAACTAAATAAATAGTATATTGATTTAAAGCTGAAATGTGTCCTTTTATTGTAAAAAAACCCCCCAAAACTCTTTATCCTGTTCTAGCTTAATGCAAAGACAACTGTAATAAAAAAAAAGATTTCCCTGAAAAACTCTGTGGCGTTTAGGTAAAAATAAGGTTTGTTTAAAAATTCTGATCAGTCTAACATAGCAACAGTGGCTCAAGCCAATGATGTGAGTTTGGGGGCGGAGCTATTTGCTTGTTTGCCAATAACAAATGGAGGGAGTGTTCTAAAAACCTTTTGAAAACAGTCATTATTTTTGCTAAATTTGGTAGCTGCTAGAGGCACAAAAAAATCCACAAAAAGGTAAGACTTTTTAAAATGTAATAATTAAGGAATTATATGAAAGTTTCTACCAATTCTGGCCAATAGAGTAATGCTTTAAATGTGATAAACATCCTGTGGTGGAATTATAATCATACACAAGTCGCTCAGTTTCACAGCATCAAAACCTAATTTGAACAGCAAGAGGCGTTGAAACATCTACTGATCTATCAAAGGTATAAAAGCCAAAGAACACAGCAGGGTGAGTGTTTGATCGAGTAGTTGGACGAAATAAATTCTTTCTTTCCTCCCCGGTGCTTCAAAAATACAGACCATACATAAAAGTGAAGAGGAGTTACCTAACTAGAGTCTAGATGATAGCCTCCGCAGGGTCTGTGTCAAATGGCTCTTGGTGTTGAGCACCGCATTAAAGCATATCAGACGATTGCATCTATGCCAATTACTTGCGATGACAGTAACCCTTAAAAGGCCTTTTGACAGAGTGGGCTCATTATCCAGAGGAGGATTCCCCTTGAGTTAGTGTACTCAGAGCAGCGGGGGTAAGGTCAAGGAGATCTGTGGCAGATTAGAGAGGGACCAAAATGGTCCAATTAGCAATTTTGAGCGCTACACATGTTTTTGTCTGGAAGGAGAACATCTCAGTGGCAATTTTCTGAATGAATGTGATATTTTTCGTCAAGGATTTGGATGTGAGGAGGACTCGACATGACACCCGTGGAACAGCAGAGGTCTGCAGGCTCAACCGACTGACATAAACATGATGTTCTGTCACAAAAAATCACATCTGACAAATTTCAGCTAATTTTAGCCCATTTTCAAGGACTTCACCAGAGCTGAGAGGCATAAACAAAGCTAAACACTCTAAATGCACTGAATTTTGTTGATACAATAAGACAATAATTATTTTTTGATATTACAGCCAATAACTGTAAATATAACAATAAAATAAATATGTATAACAGATACATTTATTTTGAGATTTGGTAAAGATCTAGTTTTTTAGATTATTAGCATCATTAAAGACTCAATTAGAATTACACAAAAATCACTGATATCAGCCAGAAACCAACACTGTATTTAGACATGCACCAATATTAAAATTCGATACAGATAAGCTGATAATTATTGTAATGGCCAATAACAGATAAATGACCAATACTAAAATGTCAATTAATTTTTTTTTTTTTTGAGATTTGCAAAAGATAATACATTTAACAGTGTTATTACATTATTAGTGTTTTTTTTATATAACTTTAAAGGCTTTTAAAATAACTTTTATATGATTATATTTATTAATATCATAAATGGATTCTGCCTTATTGGGACATTAATTGTCCCACCTCTACACCTACCCTGCTTTATTCCCAATTGTCATGATCCCAGTCTGTTTCTCCCTGTCTTGTAAGGACTTTTGTTATTTCCTGTCCCGTGCCATGTTTTGTAGTTCTTTGTAGTTTTTTCATATTGATTAGTCTCCCCAGGTGTGTGTTGTTTATTTGTTAAGCTTGTCTGCCCCCTTCAGTTGTTGGGTGTCAGTCGTTGCTCCTGTATGTGTGTTCCTGTCGTTGCGCTCCTGCCTGTTTTTGGATACCCTTGTTCTTGGAATTTCTGTTGATGTTGTTTGTTATTAAATCGTTCATGCTGGATTCTCACTCCGCTTCATCGCTGCTCACACGTGACACCAATATTTCAATAACCATTAGGCCCTTTTTTACCCTTTTTTTCAATTTTAAATCTTTCCCCACCAGCGTATTTAAAAAAAAAGTTGCCAGTCACCATCAGCGTTTTTGATGTTGTATGAATATCTGAATATGCAATATATCAAAATAAATAAATAAAAATAAAACAGACTCTTTTAGACTGTTTTATTCTAGCTTAATGCATTTTTAAAGTTTCATAAAAAAAGCAACATTTTGAGCAAAAAGCTGAGAAAAATCACATTTTTGTCAAAGACTACATCTAGATGGGATTCAGTACGATGATCAAACACAGATGGTGTAGAGCAAGCCCATCAACACCCCCAAAGCTTGCACAGCCCTACAGCTCGTCCTGGGTCGACGAGGCAGTTTTGATTTATATGCTGTTTAATGTTGGCGATCGGGTTATTTTACATATGCATCTGCTTACATAAGTTATCGCTTGTTTCTACATCTTCCTCGTCTGTGTTTTGATCAGGAGATTCAATACTCTTTCAGAAGATGTGTAATAGCGCCCCCTAGTGTTTAACAGTGAAAACACGTAAAGCTGGAAATTTCCGTCAATGCCGGGGAAAAACGTGTTTAAAATAAATGCTTAAAAGGTAACGCCACCCGCATAACTCTCCACACCTTGCTCTTGTTATCAGTGGGATTTCTTTCGTAATTTTTTTCTGGAGGTAGTGTAAATAGCCTGTGCCAACAAGGTGGGTACAACAATACAAAATAATACAATATAATAAAATGCAAAAAAAAAAAATCTTCAGCCCCTGAAATGTCACATAAAGGCTCACGCATTTTGGACAAAATACGGCTACTCACAGAACTGACACAATGTCCCCTCGCTGGACTTGGTAGTTCCTCACACTCCAGCGATTGAGCAGCACAACATCAGGTGACGACTCTCCATCTGGGTTTAAGGACGGCTGGGAAAGATTCAAACCACATGATATTTAACAGTCTACATTGTTCGTAAACTCTAGTCCCTAGAAGAGTTGTGACAGATTAGATACTTTTAAGTTCTATCATTTTTTTCCCTTCTTTTTGGTGTGTACTCTGTGATTTATTGCTTTGATCCTTCATTCCACACAAACTTCCAAAAGTACTAAGCTACTGTAACTTTAAGAATAAACTCAGTGGCAGCAACTTTGCTGCAATTTTGTTCTGGAAAAGAATCGCTCTGTTCTTCATTCAGCCTTTCGACTGAAGGACGAAAATAACGTCTACAAGTTAACTTCAAAACAGAATTTGTTTTTCTCTTAACTCTTTTGTGGTGGTATATCAAATAACTTGTGTGTGACGAACCTTCTCAAGCATGCAAGTCAACGACTGGCTTGATACACGGGCCTCCGGTGAATCATTAAGGGAGATCTCGATGAGTCATTTCACGCTTGCTGGGATAATTGACAGAAATATCTCTTATCTGTCCTTCTAAAATAAATATCCCGACGAGAGTTCCCGCCTAGAGAATGTATCTGTCACAGCTGGGCGCTCTATCTTTTTTATTCAGACACATTTTCTCATTCTGTATTGGTGTCAGCTTTCAGCATTGTCCATGGAGTGACTTATTTGGATTCAAAGGCCGTGGATGGACCGGGAAAAGCCATTAGCAAATTTATAACACTATGAACCGAGATAGAAAACCAGACTCCAAAAGGAAAACAACAACAGCGTTTTGGTTAGTTGGTGTTCATTAGGTACATAATGAACCATTACTTCTGTTTGGCGAGGAAATGAGCATGGTGTATTCAGACAGTTTTCTCTCATTATTAGAGGCATCTTTCATTGTGGTCTCAGTGCTATTAGTGCAATGTTTAGGACATTTGGTTTGATTGAGTCCTATTGTAAAGTCCTAATATAAGAAAAAGGTTATTAATGTTTGAATAGAGGAGCTTGTTAAAGTAAAGTTCTCTTAGTATTTCTTAGGGTTGGGCAATATGTTGAATAGTCTATGATATAATATATTTGCAATTATTTTGATGGTATTATATAAATCAAGCAACTGTGAATATGGTCATGATTTTAATGTGCTTTTTATTGGCTATTGAGTTTCCTTTCACAAAACGTCCCTGTAAGTATGCCGAGATGTTTTAATAGTGTCTTTGATTTAAACTTGGAAAAAAATGGTGCTAGACTTGGTAAGTTTGATACATTTAGTTTAAGCTGTTTGTCTCAAAAAAACGATGCTCAGTTTTTTCTTTAAGCGACTCAAAATTAGCATTTTGACTCAAATTTGACATTTGTTACACTGATGCATTTTAAATCTAAATTATTCAATATAATTCTGTTATAGAACTGTACTTTAAAAGTAAATTGAAAACAAAGTCAAGACATACTGTATGTTGATGATATATATTAAATAATATTTGCCAATGTGTCCAAAATGTTCAAAATATATCAAGATATATTAACCCCTCTTACGTACAAAGATTGCAGATGGCCCCAGATTATTGTTGTTCAACATTCACTGCAAGTTAAAACATCACATTCTTACTTGATCTTGACAAATCATTAGACAGATTTAAGACTCCAGCTTCGATATTTGACCACTGTTTATGATAAAACTAGGTTGCATTGAATTTTTTTTTTTTTTTTCATAATTTATGTAAAGAGTGCAAAATAATCAATCTGTAATTTCATATTGATTGATTTAGTCTTGCATGTTTGCAAAATATTTCTTCATACATAATATAATTTCTATTCCTTTCCCACTGAATTATGCAACCTGAAGAGCTGAAAGAGCGTTCAGAGCGCTGTCTGTCTCCTGTTCTTTTGATTTGCGTCAGTTATGACTCATCCAGCGTTCATTCACCAGGCAGCTGTCAATCATCTTATGTGATTCCATAATTCCTGCCTTTATGGATGACGCTGTCCTGTACACGTGAAAAACAAACCCAAAGAAACATTTCTACACGTGAAACAAGAAGCTAATAAACACGATTACAATAGTATATGGTTTGTGTGTGATTTTCATGCGATTTGGTGTATTTTCATAGCAATAATGGATGTGTACATTATAAATGCTAAGCAGGTGTAGCGATTAGCTGCATATAAAAGGCTAACATAACATATTTCAACATCATTATATGACTAAAATCCACATTAGATCGCGATCGTAAGTTAGTACAAATACTCGATGGTGGTTTAAAGTGAGTTTTGACTTTTGAGAAAAAGTTAAAAAAATAATCTTTTAAATTGTGTTATGTAGCTTGATGCTAATTGTAGCTCTAATGCACTTGTCACACCAGGAGCTATTCTATTCAATAAACTAATTTGTTAAAAGAATTCACATAAGGTCCCAAGAATATGCTTTTTTTGTCAATCATGTAATGCCAGAATAAAGGCTAATAATGGCTGAATAAAACCAATGAAAAAAGAACAATGAAGATTAGGTCTCATTCCTGGCAGAGGTGTGAAAGGGTTGTCGAGTGTTAACAATTAAAAACATGAATGGGACAGTTCTCCTCGCCAGACATTAGACAATAGACTGCAAATGGCTGTTTACAAGGCAATACAATATTTATTAGCATTTTATCAGCCTTCTCTAAATACTCACATGACATGGTCTCATTAAATGTTTCATAAAATACATAGTTTTAGAGATAACATCCTCAGATTTTAAATGAAGCATGAGCAGACTTGTGGCTTCCGCTTCATCGTGTTTCTACAACACAGCCACATTATATTTTTATATATTTACAAAAAATATATATTCTTAATATTTTGAGCTTCTATCTCTCCATATTAATAACAGTCTGAGTAATTCTGAGTCTTGAACTGTGTTGGTTATGTGTCTATTCAGAATGACTTATGAGAAGAACCTTTTTATTTTGGGTGTGTCATTTATGCCCCACTTGCCAAAATGGGGAGTGGGGTGAGTCCTAAGTAAGAAGTAAGATTTCTTTTTCACTTTGGTGGCTTTTTATCATATATAAATGATAAAGACGTGAAGACGGGGAAAGAAAATGACTATGGTGACAAATACAGTAAATTGATTAAAAAAAAGGCTGGACTCAAACCTGCATCATCCAAAAGAGCAACGCGCCACAGCTCCTACCTTAATTACCTTCTAAGTTGCTTCATAAGAAAAATGCACATCTTTGCTAATTTTCAGCAAAACTAGACTAAACCAGATTCATCAAAACAACAATGTTACCAAGAATAGTTTGATAAAGTGGGTAAAGGACATCTCACCTGCATCGAAGCACCTTCTACGCGTGCCACATAGGCAAGACGATCTAAAACAGTCACTGTCACAGGGACGGCTACAAAGAAGCCACTAACAAACGCTCTGAAGTATCTTCGCCCAAAACCCGTCTGCGCCATTGCCTGAAGAGAGAGAATGAAAAGAGAAAATGACCTTGGCTTGTTCAAAGAGTCTGGTAACATCTTATGAAGAAATAACAAAAACTCAACAAAATACAGATGTTCATGTTTGTGAAGAAGTCTCTCCACAGGCATGTTTCAAATATATGTGGGATGGATGACTAATCTCACAAAGAGAACAAAAGTGGACCAGATAACCACGTTTAAGCGTGAACCATCTTGTTTTGAATCAAATTGCAAGGGACTAGTGAGGTCAAAAAGAAGAAAACACTCATAAAGAAACCATTTAAATAATGAATTTTGTAATTGCACCTATCTGTGGCCATCTGTAGACCGTATTCGCAATGACAAAACTCAGTAGACCCAATGCATTAGGGCAGAAAACCCACTGAGGCATTGAAATTGAATCTGACAAGAGCACGCTTGCTCTAATACCATTAAATGATAGTGTAATGCTTGATTTGAAGGTACACAGCATGCAATTATGCCTCTCGTTCATTACACCAACAAAAAAATGAAGAGCGGCTTGTAGTATTTTCCCCAAAAAAGCCCTCAAGGTCTCCCGCGGCAACTTTGCAGACTTACTGGTAAGCACTTGAAGAAAGTCTTGAAGCCATTTTCTCGCAGGAGGGCATTCAAGAGGCTCAAAAAACAGAGACTACAACAACTTAGCAGAGAATCTAGGAGATGTGAGGGTGAAAAAAAATGCTGAGCGAGTCACAACGCAGTGCAGGATTTGTCAGGGTTGCACTGCTGTGAGCCAGATCCGGCTCAAACAGGGAAAATTACAAAAAACTCTTTTGTGGTGGCAAAAAAGACACATTCCTAACTCTCTGCTGCATATGTAGGCTAGCCGGGGCAGCAACTCTATCAATACAATACATTTAAAATTAGCTTGAAACAGCATTCGCAAAACATTTCACTTCTTTGTAGGCTTTCCTTCTGCTCAAACTGTGGATTGTGGTGCTAGCAACACCAAGGCCATGGGTTCAATTCCCTGGGAAAGGAAGAACTGATCAAATATGAATGCACACCTTGAATGCAATGGAAGTTGCTTTGGATAAAAACATCAAAGTAAACTTCTGTAACTTCTAAATTTCGCAATTATGAGAAATAACGTCGCAACTGTGAGAAATGAATTCAAGATTGTGAAATTACTACGCTCTCTATTGACACCTGTGTTTGAAACATAAAATTGCAGGCTATTTGTGGAGGATGTTTATGACTTACACAAAGATCACTGACAGTGGAAAGTCCTACAAGACCAACTGTACATTATATCCAAAAAATGTCATCTGACCTTCTTTTTTCTTTTCTGATAAAACAATCACGCAAGGACAAATTTCCTTCTGAAAGCTCTAAATTTAAATCATTTAGCACTGTAGTAACTCATTTTTTAAAAAGACTGTTTTGACCAGTTTTGAACACCGACCTTTTTATGTAGAGACTTTCTAATGCAAGACAGTAATTAAGTGTACTTTCAACATTATAAAAACTGCCCAGAAATTCTTAAATATTATAAATTACTAAAATACATTTATCAATATAACTTTTGACATATAAATTAAACAGTTCAAATGTAAGAGGACAGAGTTTGACGAAATCACAGTAAAAACAATATAATTAAAAACATTTTTTGAAGGGGGTGAATTCTGGAATCCACTGCCGCTTCAATGCATATCTAATCAGTGATTTATAATCAAGTTATTAATCAATATTTATCCTTTTACATATTAAATGATTTATGGAAGCTTATGATATTTATGCAGTTATATAATTATATGTCTGTTTAACGGAAATTGCTCTCTCCATGCATTTACAATGTACAGACATCATTTTCAGGGTGTCAAATTATAAACACATGCAAAAACAAGAGAGGACCAATGAAATATTAATAACTGATTATGTTCAAATCAATGTATGCTTTTTTTTTTCCTGTGAGCTTTTTTGTTTTTCTAAAACCTGTAGCTATAGTTCACTTTTGCCACATTATTTTGTCAGACAAATATCTACCTTAACTAAGTTCAGTGTTTTGTTCTTCCCTCATATTTTAATACCCCTAACTTGTAGGGTCTTTAAAAATAAAAATAAAACTCCACACATCACTTTTGGCCACTACTGTATGTTTGGTGTGGTCAGTGCCACAATAGTGCGATTTAAGAGCCTGTATACTGTGTGCTTACCCACTGCTGGGTCAAAGTCATCACCGGTGCAAAGCTGCATTTTCTCACCAAAATATGTAATTATTACTTTAATTTTTGCAGTTAGAGAGCATTGATTTGTAGAGTGGAAGAAGTTATTATATTTCTTACTAGGTCAGTTATAAACTCCCTGTCATCATTTAACTCCAATAGGCTACATTATATTTTTGTTGGAAACTTGTTACTCCTAACTAGGTTAAGATAACTCTTCAGCTCTCACAATAATTTAAGAGCTGAGACCTAGTCTTAACACGTTTGAACCTTTATGAATCACACTTATTCTTAAGTCTAGGAATAAGAGTAAAATGACATAATTCTTAGACTTTTGACACACTTAAGACTAAAATTTAGCTCTGAGTGGCTTTATACATATGGCCCCTGGTCCGGGTCTTTAACTGTAAATTCCCCTACACTTAGAGTATATTTTGAAATGTAATTTATTCCTGTGAGGCAAAGCTGAATTTTCAGTGTCATACAAATATCTTCAGAAATCATTCTAATATGCTGATTTGCTGCTCAAGAAACATTTATTAAATATCAATGTTAAAAACAGATTTTGTAATATTGTTGTGGAAACCGTGATCAGGATACTTTGATAATGTAACATTGACTTTGATATATTAAACATAATTTTTCTCTGTAAGACCTTGCAAGTGCTGAATATGGGTAAGCAAACAATTTATGAGCCCCATTGAAAAAAATAAATAAAATACTGATAAATAAAATGGGGCCCATCAACTGTTTAATTACCAACATTATTCAAAATATCTTCTTTTGTTTATGAGAAAAAAGAAATGCATACAGGTTTGGAACAACTTGAGGGTGAATAAATGATGACAGAATTTTCTTTTTTGGGTGTAAACAGGTTAAATTTTGATTTCACATCTTCGTGTACCAGATTATCTGATGTGTCTTACCCTGCGCTGGAACTTCTTGTAGTGTTAAGTATTCATTCGCTTAGTTCTTAGTTCGTGGAGAGATGCATCTAGCACAAGAGTGCAACTAATGAACTATTATGACAACGAGAGGCTAAATTATCCATGGTGTTCTGGGCAGACCTGCCAAGTGCCAGCTGTCAGGTTTGCTCTAACAATAATCCCTCACCAGCACATACAGTGAGAGATTGCCAATCACCCCGAAGCCACACAACACATGACAGCATAAAAAAGCCTTTTGCTTGTCCCTCCACTGAGCCACAATCCTATATTTTTACTTCAGGCTACAAAGAGAGCGTCGCAATGGTGCAATCCCCAGGCCGAGGCTCTATATACAGTACATGGTTGGCACATGGATCTCAAAGGTGCGTAAAGTGGAGCACCTAATAGTTTCTTAAAAACGGGCAGATGGGAGAATCTAGGACTGGTGCGCGGTGATCAAAAGAAAGCGTCAAGTTCATTTTTCATCAAAGGCTCCTTTCAGATTCAGAGTCGAGAACATTTTCCACCATTTTCTATGTGCTACGGACAGAAATAAAACCATGAGCGATAAAAACCAAGGTTGGCACAGCAGGTGCGCAACATAGATGGATTTTTTGTAGCCGAGCCCAATTAAAAATGTGTTTCTAGAGTTGAAAGCAAATGCCTCTGTAATATTAGATGACCGTTCCACACAGCTGCGAAACGGTGCATGGTGGTCTCATGCTAGCAGAATCAATTTATCATATGCTTCCCGTTTATAACTTCTAACCCATTTATCCTGCAAGTAATACTGTCAAATATGCCACCTGCATAATGTAAAACTGTAGCCTGGTACCTTTGTTTATGCATACCTGAGCGTAACCATTTTAATTGCACCAGTCATCAAACATGTCGGAAAATGCTTAGTGAACTCGCTGCTTTAGGGTAATTTGAAACTGCAATGACAGATTTCCACTCTTGACAAGGCAATTTTCGGTTTCCTTGATGCATGGGCCTCTTAAACAGTGCATTTCACAACACGGTGCTGCTGACAGGCCTAATCTGATTAAATTATCTCAATGTCTGCACCTGTATGATTTCAGATGGAATGCTTGACCATTAGTCTGCATCGCAGCAGCAGCGAGAGATTAATGTTGTGCTGTAGACAGGCAGACAAAAAAAAAATATCCTATGGTAAAACTTTTTAAAACGGTTAATAATATGTACTAGAGTCTGCGCCGATAGCCACGTGGGCAGTGTGCCGACATATCCAGTGGTGCAGGTCACTTTGTAGGCCAAAACGCGGAAGCGAGTTAGCATTTTAGCACTTCCCAAAGTCAATGGGTTTTTTTTAATGGGGTTTTGGTTAAATGGCTGAAATAAGGTCTGTGGTAAAAAAAAAACACAAGCTCAAGACACTTTCACGTTTTATTCTACGACATAAAATACATCAGTATTACCCGACTCATGATTTTTTGAAGCTGTTTCGTGTCTAGATAAAAGGTGGCTGCTAACGAGTGGCTAAATGGGACTACCGAGGCTGTCGAGGAGATTAAAGGTGCTGTATGTAAGTTTTTCACTTTACTAAAGCATAAAAATACCATGATATGCTTGCAGATATGTAGCAAACATGCTAAATTCACCTACTTGTTTCTCAGAAAAACAATGCTACATTCAGTTATTCTACTTTGAAATGTGCGATCAGTGTCGGAATGTCTGTTTTTGATTTGGTCTGTGCGAAACCGCATGTTGCCAGTTTAACCAATAATATTTCGACACCACAGGTTGCCAGTTGGCGGACAACACAGCTTATTGCTGCCATGGAAGCCAGCAAACTGGGTCAGAGATCGCAGGTTCTACCCAACCTAAAAGGCCTCAGCATCCATCAAAAAAGATCTATGAACGAGAGCATATTAAAACGCGGACAAATCAACTCATCAACTTACAGTGAGGCTTTCATTGTCAATTGCGTTTGCTCCTGTTGCGTGTCCTCAAGCTGGCAACCAACCCGCGTGAGTGGAGTCTGAGGAGGAGGGGCGGGGGAAACAAATCTCTCCAATATTTTGAATTTGGACTGCAGTACCTATTTCAACCACTAGTCAACCACTATTGTCAATCCTACCTTTGAATCGCACCTTTAAACGTCAACACGCTTAACAAGGTTTTCATATGCTCATAATTGTGCTCTTATAAACTAGTCTAACTCAACCTTTCTTGGAAAACGCTTGGAAAATGTTTAGACATAAGAATTGAAAGAGTTGTCGGAAGCTTAGTGATGGTGACGTTGAAATCACGGGACCGTGGTGTAGTTCGTTTATAGCTACCTTTAGCTTTTTACTTCTGGCGACATCTATGAAATTATGTTGATGGACAAAACGTGTAAGTATCATAAACTTCTGTTGATCACAGAGCTTGTTTTTTGCGATAATCCAAAAGCCTATGGGAAAATCCGATTGGGTTTTTCTCGAGGGAACCAGTGTGATGCTAACTGCCGGTTGGCCTACAAAGTGAAGTCACCTTTCCCGATCCCGCCGCCCTCTCTCTCTCCCATCTCGCTTCCTGTCCATTCTATAATATCCTATATGTATACGATATACGATATGTTTTGTTAAATACACCCCAAAGTTCTTATCTAGTTACTTACTAAAATGTGCGTTTGCAAAAATTTACATAACTGCTTTAAAATTCATGTTTTCGCTGTGGGTAACGCATGTAATTTACGTTGTAGAACAAAACGTCAAAGTATTGTCAAGTTAAGTTTACCATAGGCTTTATTTCACTCGAAAAACGAAAAACCCATAGGAAAATCTCGAAGTAACCAGCGGCGAAAGTCATAAACTGTGGTTCACCTTTACATCAGGTCACTGTCAAATATGACATCTACAATTAGGATGGATTACGAACACACTGCTAATATATATATATATATATATATATATATATATATATATATATATATATATATATATATATATATATATATATATATATATATATAAATAAATAAATAAATAATGTAACCATAGACAATGTGTATTGTGAAAAGCGCTATACAAAAATAAATTTGAAATTTGACAATATACAACAAACTATTTAAATGTTATTATACTATCACCTTCACATGACCTTTTTACGAAGCATATTTGTTTAGCAAGTGGCTTCCAGTTATGTTCCGGATATAAAAACTATTATTTCACAATCTAATATGTATTAACTTATTAAATTTTGTTTGATAAGAATAAAGGTTATTTTGTGATTCAGGAAAATGGAAGGTCAAGTCGATTCAAGTGCACTGCATTGTGGCATATAGTATTCTATGTAAATAGTTAGTACACTGCACATTTTTCTAGTACTTCAGTTATTCCAAGTTTACAAAAGAATTACCGGTTTTGAGACAGCCTGTGAGCTCTGACAGATTTCAAACAACATTGCAACATTAGCAAATGTCGTCGTTTTGCCTTACATCCCTCGTTTCATTTTGGTTGTGTACTACTAAGTTAAAAATCGCAGCACTAACACACACTATTTGAGTAAACCCACTTGTAGTTTAGCGTGTATGGGGAGCATGCTGGATTGACAGACAGGACACGCCGCTACTAACGTTACCATAAACAAGAGCAAACAACGGGCGTGTGATGAACTTTATAATAGATGGATACAATAATAAAACATAAGATAAAGTGAAGCATAAACCCGTTAGCACAGGTAAAGTCTGAATGCCGAGTATCAATGGTTTCAGAAGTGTGACAGCACACTCACCTAATGTCTTTATGTATGTGCTGTACGTCGCTCCGTTCAGTACGACATCACGCTGCACCCTCACTGCTTCCCGGGTCCTAAAGCCCTCCAAGTCTAATTTACATATAGCGTACGCTGACAATTACACAATACACACACACACACACACACACTTATATATATATATATATATATGAGGAAAAGCCCTCATAAAAAGTACTATACATTACTACGTTCATCTTTAATTTTAGCATAAGAAAACGAGGATGTGAGGTAGACATATGATCAAAAGGTTACGTCACGTGTAATTTCCACAATGTATTTTAAAGTTTTTTTGTTACTAAAGATTAATTTGAAAAGTTATACAACAAATAGGCTATATCAGTAAAGTGAAAAACATTACAATCCATTGTACAAATCTCTCCACAACCTCGTTTGCAGTCGCCAAATGATTACCATTATGGCGCCAAATGATTACCATATCTAGAACCATAACATTTACAAGATACACCATACTACTGTACATGTATTGTATTTGTACTTGTACACATTTTCCCAAATGTTTCCAAGAATGTTTAAATCCAGAGAAATAAGCAATTTGAACCAGGACACGGACCATCATACCCGCGTTACCCTCAATTTCTTGTTTTATTTTGTAGAAACACAGAAGACGCTTTATGTGTTTTATTAGACAGGTGAGTAACTGTTTGGATACATTCATCGACAGAAAACGAATCATTGTTATATAGCTCAATACAGTTAGTCTTATTGTTTAAATCTGGTTTTTTTGATTTACCGCGAGTACCATGTTTTTCCATGCCTAATATATCGATCTAACTTACTGCAGTGTGCAACAAGTGTCTCATAGTAACCTCTGAGCGAACACACATTATAACCTAACTTTCAAATAATGTATCATGATAAACCAGCGCTGCGTTACCACACATACGCATGACCGGAAGAAGTGGAAGCTCTCGTCTGCAGTCCCTGTATTGAATCCATCTCAAGAGAAGCAATAATATATAAAAACTCACACTTTACATCAATCAACCTTTATTTGTTTGATGGTTAATATTCAACATTTACAAATAAAAACTTTAGTTGCAACATTCAAAGCTATGAACTGGTTACATTTTCATATAAACACCTTTTGTACAAAATCTGTAACACAGGCTATATGGAATACTTTCATTCCATTGTATGATATAAAGTACAACTTTACAAGTTCAAAAAATTGAACAAAAAGAGTATAATCCATAAAAAGGAGAGTGAAAGGAGAGGAGAATTACGAGCGCAACTAGAGTTGAAGTCCTACGACTTGACCATTGGCAATCCATCGAAATTACAAAACATGATTGCCTGAAATGAGCAACTCTCGTAACATGGGAATATGAGAACATTGCCGCAAAGCCGTTAATAAAAGAGGGAACAAACGAATCGGTGCCCATCTGTAAGAATTTTGTCATCGACGTTAGTTTCTTCACGCTTCAAACGTTTTAGGTTGCCAAAAAATACAGCACTTTGTATGTATCTACAAAAATGCGATAAAATAACATTTTTGCTTTTTGAAGTTGTATTTCAACAACTAAATACATCAAATTATCCATTATTTATTCAAAGAATTGTGGGATTTCAAGCTGGCAGTGAAAAAGCTGTTTGTTGCTATCAACTTTTCTCTTTTCTTTGAAATGCAACTTCTTAAATGTCTAAAACCCAGCTGTTTCATTTAACATTTGCTGGCTTTGTTAGCAAGATGAAAGTTTTGATGTTTTGAATCCATTTTCCATGATAAAATGTACACAAAATTATTTCTTTGAACGATTTAATGAATTTCTTTAATTAAAATGTGATTTCAAAACCAATAGAAAAGAAAATCAATTCCACACAGCATTTCCTAAACTTTGTGTTTATCATCTATGACCTAAAGTCCAAATTGAATTTCTGACCTTAATGTGAAAAGTTAAAAGTGTCGGATTTAACATTTAAAGGAGAACAGATTTGATCTAGCCAATATTGTTCGGAAGAGACTGCGGCAGCACAACCAGATTTGGGGCCAGGCTGCTGGGAAAAGTAATCTCAGAACTAGATGATGTTTGTTTCTATCACTCTCTGCAAACTACAATGGTTATATTGCTTTGTACTGCTCATGCCCCATGCAGTCTTGATCTACGCCTCTGCACACGGTTTAAGAAGCACATTGTTGAGCACTAGCAGTCACGCTAACTTCAGTTAAGCTTTCCTAACTACTCTCACTGACAAAGAAGTTAATACTGTTTGCATCTTTGGCACAAAACTCGGAGACCACACAATTTCATCACATGGCACATTTAAACGGTCAGGCAGTTTCGGTAGATACGAGGCTACATTAGAAAAAAAACAAACACTAAGAAATATGTAGCACCTTTTAGCCATTCCGGAAAGTACAAAGCGGTTCAAACGGGATGCAGGTCTAGCTGCACGCCTCGGTTTGTGTAAGACCAAAAAAAAGACTGCCGTACTGTGGAAAGAAAAGCTGTACAACACTGATTTTGTACTTCTATCAAAAATACCTTGCTAGCAATATGTTTCAGAGCACTCTAAATGGGATATGGACCTGCCAGATCTTCAGATTTTGCTGTAAATTACATGCCATTTCAAAGCGTACATAATCTCTTCATGGCTTTTCCATCATTTCCAGCTGTAACTGCATATCAGACGGACTGTGTCCAGTTCAGTTCATCGGTGAAGAGCGTTTCTGAGCTGCACTTCAGACTCCCACAAAATAGTCGCTAAATCACGCAGCTGTAAAATGAAATTAAGATGATCTACTTCAATGGAAAAAAGAAAAAGGAAAACATTCATCATGGGTGCATTCCGATTTACTTTCATTTCGATTATAGAATATAAATCACTAAATTAAAAACCAAAATGTATGGAGGACTAAGAGTGAGATAGAATAAATAAATCTTTAGTAAAAACATCAATAAATCATAAAATGTGTGCATGTCAATGAATACATAGAAGACCAATGGATCTATTTAGGTAATATATATATATATATATAACATTTTTTTATTTATTGACACTTTTAACTTTTCTTTATTTATAAATAGTATAAATAAAGTATGAAATGTGTCAATTAATAAATAACTTTTAAATTACATTTTTGCATTGGACTTTGATGCATTTATTAGCTTTTTTTTATTTGGCATTTCTTGATTTGTGTCTTATTTATTCATTGACACTCTTATTTAATAGATTTGAAAGATTTATTTATGAATATGACACTCCCAATCCTTGCATTTGAAAACATTCCCAATTATGATACATAACCTACAGTCATTTTACAGCAAACAACTGCAAAAAAAAGCAACTTAGTCCTAGTTTCCGGTTACCGCAGACAGACTACAGCTGAGAGACCTTCCTGGGGGTGGGCCGGTGCCGGGGTTCTGAATTAATTCGCTGTGTGCGGCTCAGTTGGGGTTTTGCGTTCAGGCTGGGGTTGTCAGTACTGGGCGGCACTGATAGACTGTGAGGCAGTGGCGTCGCTCGCCGGGGATTGTTCCGTTCGTAGACGCTGTAGGGCGGAGGAGTCTTGCTGCCCCGGCGAATGGGCATGTCCATGGGAACGGCGGGGGGCAGAGGAGGGTCGGGTGGCGGGAGGTCGATCCCACACGTTTCAGAGACGCTGCAGCGGCTGAGGGACGAGATACCGCTGCTGTAGCTGCCAGAGCGGGCAGGAGAGTGAGATGCCAGGCTCCCCATTGGTAAGCCATCGGTCGGGGAGGGCGTGAGGGGCGGCACCATTGACTGCAGAGCAAAATCAAGCACAAAATACATTAACCCTTTCACACACGCAAGTTTCAAATATTCTAGCTGAGCCCCTGGCGTGAGTTTTTTAAAGCGACCATTATTTTAGAATGTGTTAGTTCCATGTCAAGCTTGTCAAGAGACACACTGCAGCCACAATAGAGTGCAACAGTTGGGTTTCGGAAGTAAAAGCTCCATTCATTTTCTCCTGGAAAATTGGATTTTGAATGATAACCTATAAACCTTGAATGACAGACCTACTGTGAGCTATGATGTTGTTAATCCATGGTTTTTGCTTCTTCTGAAGCCGTCAGCCTGCATTATTTCAGCTTATTTTAAAAATAATTGTATTTAACAGCAGAATTCCCGGTGTACAGAAAATTACACCAATCACAGTCAGAAAAAGCAACACGCGACAAAAAGCTCTTTAGCTCTGCCTTTCCCCATGAAATTCAATTATGACATTGGCTTTTAACTCTTTAAAGGGATAGTTCACCCAAAAATGAAAATTAGCCCGTATGTGTATAGGTGTATATGACATTCTTCTTTCAGACGAATCCAATCGGAGTTATATAAAAATGCTCTGGCTAATCCAAGCATTATAATAGCAGTTTTTGTAGTCCTTAAAAATGCATCTGTCCGTCAAATAATGTGCTCCACGCGGCTCCAGGGTGTTAATAAAGGCCTTCTGAAGTGAATCGATTCCTTTCGAGTAGGAAAAATATCCATATTTAAAAATGTATTTAATTTTTTCTATGGCTCTGCATCAGCCGCCCCCGCGCCATCACTTCCGGCGAATAAGGTCAAAATGCATGCAAAATACCGGCGCGATCATAGATATCTACATAGATTCCTCATTAGTGCCTGCACGGATTGGTTGAATGAGGCATCTATGTATATATCTCTTTGACGCGCCAGTATTTTGACCTTATTCGCCGGAAGTTATGGCGCTGGGAATACTAGATAACAGTCGTCTGATAAGAGGTTAAATAATAACATAAAAACTGTTCGGTTTCTCGCAGAAACCGTTTGTTTCGTGTCTTAAGATATCAATGTGTCGCCACGAGCCGCATGGTTTATAAAGGATTCGTATGTCTATGTGTTTTTACTCTCATAGCTCTCATACTCTAAAATATCCACATTGACATGCATTATACGACTATCAAACTGCAACGGTTGGAGTTAAAAATCTTCAATTGTGTTCTACTGAAGAAAAAGACACCTACATCTTGGATGCCCTGGGGGTAAGCAGATAAACATCAAAATTTAGTTTTTTGGGTGAACTATCCCTTTAACGAAGACTTTTTTAAAATCCCTATGGGAAAAAAGAATGAATAAAATAAAAATAAAAGGGGACTGGCACTAATGCACTCTAAAGCACTGTATGACTGATGTATCGGTTTAATTCCATTTTTTTAATTCAAAATAAAAATGTGAACATTTTAGTATAGTAATTTTACAGTTGTACTATAAAATAAATGTATTTAAATATTTTTTTATTTTATAATGAAATAATCAATCTTATTTTATAGTACAACAGTTACAATATTGCAATATATTTCTTATTTTGTTTAATATATTATTTAATAATAATCACAATAAAAATCCCTATTATTTGTCAAAAACAGTGGGAATATGCCTTTGAAAACTCAAGTGAAGAGATCTTTTTGTAAACTGAGTTAGTTCTTGTAAAGAGTAAACAAATAACCAAAATGAAAAACGCTTCTAGATTCCAGAATGATTCATTCTTTCTAAATTAGTGCTGTGAAATCGATTAATCGCGATTAATCGCACCCAAAATTAAAGTTCATGTTTACATAAAATGTGTGTACTGTGTATAATTATTATGTATATATAAATACAAACACAAACACATGCATGTATATATTTAAGAAAAATTTGTTATATTTATATATAATATAAATTATATCAATATATATACACACAGTATATACATTCAAATATCTCTTAAATATATACTTGAATGAGTGTGTATTTATATATACACATAATAATTATACACATTTTGGATGCGATTAATCAATTTGACAGCACTATTCCAAATATAGCTATTCAAGTCATCTGGTGAACGTTTCTTTATATCGCAATATACAGTATATTGCAGAAAAGATAAATATCGCAATGTCTTTTTTTCCAATATCATGCCTCCCCATCATAGAGAGAATTGAGCATAAAGGAATCACCTTCTGAGGGGAGCGGGCAGTTGGCATGGGAGACAGTGACCTTACGTTCTTGCACAGAGATCCTATTCAACAAACACACACAGGAACAAAAGGACGTGTCATTGAGCTGTACATAACCGATTCAAGTGTAACGGGTGTATTATCTCTCACAGCAGAAAGCTTCAATACCTGTCTCAGGTGTGGGGAGATTGGCTTCACACCGTGGTAATGATGAATCCACTGGTATTTGGAACGGAATCATCCTCTGCAAAAGACATAAAAGATATAAATCATAGTGAATCTGCTACACCTTCTATACTGACTTTCTCTCTCTCTGGACGTTTACTGAACGCTGTGAGCTGGACTTTTAAAGACAGCATGAAAGAAAAATGGACTTTAATAATAAATGTAACGGATTCGTTTAAAGAATTTGTACAATTTAATACATTTAAGAATGTATTTATTCTTTTTTTAATACTTATATATATAATACTTTAATAATATACATCTATATTATTTTTACAGTATATAATGCATTATTAATAAAGTTTTAAAATATTAATTAATAATTACAATTTTCAATAAAAAAAAAACCCTCAATATATTTAGTTTAAATTTATTATTTAGACTATTTACACACCAAAAATTCTATATTTTAAATAAATTCTATATAATAATATGACAATATAATATACATTTATATATATTTTTTACATTATATAATTGCATATAGTAATTATTAACTAATATTTTCAATATTTCATTAAATTTCATTTTTCTTATTTTCTTTTCTACTGATGTAATGTGAACAGAAAAAGTAATGTGTAATAATACATAAGTATATATAAAATATAAGTAATAGTAAAAATACATATAAAAGTAATACATAATATATAATGTTTAGAATAAATGAAAAAAAAAGTTAATTAAAAAAAACCCTGTAATACTGTTATTCAGCAAGGATGTATTAAATTGATCTAAATGTTTCTATTTCATATATAGTATGTATATGAGTTGGGCAAATGTCCAGTATAATACTTACATATCATGTGTGGCTTCTGGGATGTTGCTTTGTGGATGCTAAGATGTTCTGGGTGCTCACTTAAAGACTTAAATTACAAGTCCACCTTTACGTTTTTTTTTTTTTTTTTTTTTATATTATGGTCTCTAGATATGGCTTGGATCAAGTTTTTGAGAATTTAAAATAATAAAAATCACAACAATCAAATCTTGATGGATAAAAATGATTTCCCACTGAATATTGTGTTTGGCTTGTAATTGTTAAACGTGTCTTTAAACAGTGCAGGTACAACTGCACTGACCTGCGTGTGGTCCAGCGGGCTGGGGAAAATGCCGCTGCAGAGTCTGTCCCGCGGAGAGAGGCAGGCGTTCTCTCTGGAGTGCTTGTGCTTGTCAGACGGCAGTGGAGAAGCTAATGAAGAGGAATAAAGACACGTAGAGCGTGCGTCGAAAGGATACGAAATAACAGAGGAAATGAGGCAATGCTGCAAAATGATGCCAATTATGTTGCGAGGCATGGTAAGTACTGCTTGCTTTCGAGTGCCGTATTGTTTATAGTCTATCGAATTCACTCACCTCTGTTGCTGGAGGGTGCAGAGCTGTTCACATTGTGTGAGCCAGAGTGATTTGAGCTGAGACTTGAGGTAGATGGACTGGGCTAGAAAAAAGATAGAGATTTAGTTAACCTTATTATCTATAAGTCATTGTACACATTCATATTAGTATTAATAAGTATTATTTTGAAGTATATTTATACAACAGGTACTTCTGGTCCTCGAATCTGATTGGTTAAGAGGTCTTTCCAGCCATGCGATATTCTACCAGTATCACCACAGGAACCGTTTCATCATTTGAATCACATATTCTATATTGAATCACATATTCTATGTGTTCTCACAGCAACCGTGTCAATGGCGGAGGATTGAACCCACTATAATTTTACAAATACTACTGTTGTTGTGTCACGGAAGGTAGTGTTAAGAGTTTTAAAGGCAAGAATGTAGCAGTTCAAATATCAAATATGTGGTTTATTTACAAAGATAGTGCCTATTTAAAAATGTGTACCCACGAGAACAGCATTACCCCGGCCAGTTCTTCTAGAAATTGCTACTGGCTCTGATGTCTCTATAATGGTTAAACATGAGATATGATTTATTTTGGGTATATCTAACGGGCAATCTTTGGTCGCATTAATCTATTATTTGTTCCAAAGCAAATAGTTTTGGCTGAGGGCAAAGCTTCATAACTTTATATTTTTTTCATAACTTTAAAGCCAGGAACACACCAAGCGTCGGGCCGTCGATGAGAGAGAGAACTCTGATTGGCTGTTCAGTCAGTGCACGAGAATAAGAGCAAAAGTGATGAAAGTGAGCAAGTA
This sequence comes from Romanogobio albipinnatus, assembly GCA_023566225.1. NCBI lineage: Eukaryota > Metazoa > Chordata > Actinopteri > Cypriniformes > Gobionidae > Romanogobio > Romanogobio albipinnatus. Next base: position 19,981,407 of record CM042262.1, on the reverse strand, counting down.
AATCAAAACTGAACAGACAGAAGGCCGTTATAATTTTACAACATTTTAACTGAGCAACACTGCAAATATTTTCATATAACATGAGCGGAGTGGAATAAAGAACATGATCAGCGTGATTGATATTCAAAATGCTGCTTTGTTTATTGTTTGTTTACCTGCAGTTTTAGTTTTGCTTTCCCTTTTTGAATGATGAATATAGACGAATATATCTGCTTAAATAGACAGTCATCTCCTTCACTCTGCAGTGCTAAAACAGGCAGTTACTGTTTTTTTTAAGTGTTATATAAAATATTAGTATTTTCTCTTTTTTTATTTAAAAATATAACACTAATATAATAGTAATAGTAATAGTATTAATCACACTTTATTATTTTGTTTATTAAGTGCAATAATGCTATTATTATTATTATTTTTTATAGGTTATATTTAATGGGTCACACTACTGTATGTGCTGTCTGAGCACCAAACCGAATCTCCAGACTGAAAAACGTATGTGCACCCCTAATTATTGTTCAATAAATAATATTTTATATAAATAATAGTAGTATTTAATAACAGCATTTGGTATTGAGAAACGATCTGTGTGTTAGTGATGATTTTGACTGCAGGTTACATTTACGCCTTTAGATAGCAACAAGAGACTGTCTTTAGGGGTGAGTCAGTAGTAAAGACTTTTATATTGAAAGAGACTGAAACAAGGACAGTATTTGTACTTTCAACAACACATTGTAAGACACAACCAAATTGACCAGTGTTGTCATGGGAAATCCCCATAACCATTGAAAGGATACTATGACAGCGTATTATGAATATGAGATTGACCTGAAGAATGAATGTTGTATCAGATGCAGGTAATCACACTCGCTTATTCGATCTCTCTCTCATAATAATCTACTCCACAAAACAATTGTAGTATATAGCTTATAGCATATAGCTTTTACATAGGGCTGAATTCAGGGTGATTGCGACACTTTTTGCTATTGAGATGACTTGGAAAAATTGTCCCAATCAACCTGAATTCACCCCAGAGCCGGCCTAAGGCATAAGCGAACTAAGTGGCTGCTTAGAGCCCCCTTGGCCACCAGGGGGCCCCCCAAGAACACATGAAATGTCTTTTTGCTGTATGTTATTTTATGATTATTGAAATCGCAAAATAGCCTTAAACAATTACTAAATAAACTGCAAAATGTTAAGTTTTCTAATATATGCACGGATTGATTCTGACAGCACTGCACAAGCTCGCGGCGCCATCGGCCGGACAGTTGCCCGGTAACCTTTTTATGAATGGATGGATTTAGTAAACACGGACTGTAGTAAACAAACACGGATGTTCAAATGATTGCGTAACGCGCGAAAACAACATGAGAGGGAGTAAATGCAGAATTAAAATTCTTGGATGAACTAAATATTTACAGTTTGAGTGGTCATTTTGACACGCTTTCTTGTGATGAGAACTGTGACTGATTGCATTGATCATCTGAAGTGCACGCGCTGCCGGAACGGCACTCTTCAAAGTGAGAGCGCAAACATTATTTAAAGCGGAAACACCATTTAAAGCGGCACTCCTTAGTGAAAGCGCAAACATCATTTAAATCACCAGATCACAATTAGTTTTACTAGCATGATTATTCAAAGCATTTTATTAAGCCGGGTGCACACTGTGAGATTTTGGCCACGATTTGGCCGTCTGAGACAAATTTTGAAATCATAAAAGATTTCTCTGATCCTAGGCGTAAATCTGAAGTTTTTGATCCTTAGTTTGACATGTGCACCGACAACCGATTAATGATCGTTGCGATCAAATTTTACCTCGGACAAAATTCTGGCAGTGTCAGAAGATTTGAGGCGCAATCCTGCAGTGTGACTTCTCCTAGGACGACCGTCAAATCAAGAACCAATAGGAGCGCAGAACCTGATGACGCATTTCGTGAAAATAAAAGAGTCAGGTGAATGAAAAATGCCACCGCTTGTTTTTGTTGTTTGCTGAACGCTACCATTGTGTCTGTGAATGCAGCTCACCGTTACCGAACGTGTCATGAATTGATGACGTAAAACTCAGTCCGTACGAGTCTCTTGCTTGCGTCCGTTTTTCACGTCTGACTGTCGTACAGTCTGATATAATGACAACTGAGATCCTACATTGTGACATGTATTACATCGGGGATCATGTTCGTATGGTCTGACAAGCAACATTCGCAGAGGATTTTGAAAAATCGCACAGTGTGCAGGACCCTTTAGATGGTGTATTCTATATATATAATGCATTAATAGCAGGAGAGGCGGGACATAGCAAGCATGGGGAGAGAATCCTGCCTGCTTTGAAAGCGCGAGTAATGCGTAAGGAAAATAATTAAAGTTTACAGAGTTTCAGTGACATTATTACATTAAACAACTATATATAATGTTGAATAATGCAATGGGGAAATATTTGTTGGGTCCTGATAATAATACACTAATAATAATAATAATAATAATAATATTATTATTATTTTAATAATAATAAAAAAGTACAAAATTAAAAAAACACTTGATTTTGGCTACATATCATATCATGAGTTCAGTATCGAGATACATATCGAATCGTGACACGAGTGTATCGTTACACCCCTAGTGCGAATATCTTGTCTGACGTTCTGCATGTCTTGGAGTAGGCTACAGCATAGCTTCCAGTTTCTCAGTAAATGTTTTTTGTGCAAATGCTATATTGTCCCCTTGGAATTATAAGTTGTGTAGCCTACATTTTGGAAGTTTTATTTAGAAAATTAAAAGGTTTTCTATGTGAGTAGTAAAGTGTAATGTATTCCAGTGATCAAAGCTGAATTTATCATCATTACTCCAGTCTTCAGTGTCACATGATCCTTCACAAATCATTCTCATATGAGGATTTGACGCTCAAGACACATTTATGATTATCAGTTTTTAGATTACAATATTTTTAGGATTCTTTGAAAGCTTTCTATTTAAGAGAAATGCTGTCCTTTTGATCCTTCTATTCATCAAAGAATCCTGGGGAAAAGTGAGCATATTCTGCATAAGAGACTAGGCTACTTAAAAAAAGAAAAAAAATTACATATCCCAGTCTGAACTGTAGTACTGTAAGGCTTTGAATATTAACATCTGACCACTCTTGTGGGTTTGCTACTGTCACAATTAAAAACTATGTAAGGGTAAAAACATGACAGGCAGACATGATGTAAGCAACACAGCTACAAATACCAACATTGATACTGGGTGTGCGAATGATCAAGAATTGACAATAGCCAATCGTATTGGTGGCACTGAGGGGCCCCCAAATAAAATTCTGCTTAGGGCCCCATAAGGGCTTGGGCCGGCCCTGATTCACCCCTAATACTTTTACATTTAAAATCCTTTACCTTCAAAGAAGCAACTCCTAGAGCGTTCCTTCGTTACTAGTTCTAAAGTGACGCTTTAGAATTAGTAACAGAGGCGTGGGCTCAACTGTTAAACTGTCAACTTGAGATCTGAATCCGTGGTGGAGGAAGTAGTTATGCACCAAGAGGTTTTTTTAAGACACTCGTTTTTTGTTTCTTATTTATTTACACACTTGTGCCGCCAAACGGTTATATAAACGCAATATAATATTTGTGCGACATGGCTCTATATACCAACTGCGCTCGGGTAAATCACAGTCGTGCTGATATAGATCCATATCGCACTCCTACTTGAGTGATATTATTCATACTGTATATATGTGATTTTCAAATTGTAATACCAATAATATGACTCACTTGCATGTTGAAGACCTCATCCGAGCTCTCTGATTGGCCGGTGATGTTGCTCACTTCGTTTGAGGCCTGTGATGACAGCGAGGATGAGGAGTATCGGTTGACGGCTGGATAGCTGAGAGGACTGAAAGGAAATTGAAAAACACAGGAGAAAGACTCAGGATAAATTTAGCAAGTGTGTGGGTGTGTTCTCGTTGCCAATCTGTCAAACCTGATGCAAAACATAAGAATTCCTAAACAGCATCTCCTTGGCTGTGATTTGAATTGAGTTCAACTTTTCAAAACTTTTCATCTCTGGCCTTAAAGCATTTTATCTTGTATCACAAAAATCAACAGAAAAACCCTTGCGGTTAAGGTGACACATACCTGCGTCTCGCCACGATTCGGCCTCCCTCTGGGCTGATGGCATTAGGTACAGGGGTCCTACATGTGCGCGGACTGCCGTTGGCAAAATGCAGTGGACTAACTCGCACATAAGCAGGAAACTCTTGTGGCTGGATGACAAAATATAAAACTAGTTTTAGAACTTGGTTCATTGTTTTAAATGAATACCACCATTTCTTAAAGGTGAAATGTTTCAATACAGCATCAACTGCAAATATACTGTATTGTTCTGAATATAAGACGATGGCGCAGGTGCACTTAGGCCGTGTCCGAATCCACTTGTGTCTCATGTTCCAAAAGAGTCGTACCTAGTCTCTTAATTAGTCATGGATGTGTTTTGGCCGTAACGTACAATAAACCAATCAGAGTCTCATCTCCCATTCCCTTTAAAAGCCAGTTGCGCTTGCACCATGGCGGATTCGCTATTTACACGGAATTTGCAAGCGGAAAGACTGAACGCTTCTCCAGAGAGGAGTCCTTTATTTTTTTATATTTAAAAGATGTTTAGGCGCATGTCTATAGGCGCACATTACTAACGTGCCTTTAAATAACACAAAAAAATACTGCGCTATTGACTTTAGATCAGGTTTTTGTTCGATTTCAGTTGCCTCAAAATAGCAACGCCCTATGATAAGGCCCGATGTTTTTTTTCTTAGAAATACATCTGAAAAAAACCCAGGTTCGTCTAATATTGAGGGTCTAGACTTTTACATGTCAAATAATACATCCACAACAATAGGTGGCGCTAAATACACGTAAAACGAGTGTGCCAAGCGATACGGTGCATCAAGAGTGCAATGTTATAAGATCGGGAGCACAAAAAGACCTAATTGTTATAGAATTCAGATGGGCTAAAGGTTATTTTTATGGTATGCCAAAAAGTGTTTATTTTTAAATGTGATCGTTGGTCCATTTTACCAGCATTTACCATACTTTCATTACAAAAATAAAATATGCAATATGAAAATTATTTTCAAATAAAAGCATTTTCTTTATAAAATTCAAGATTTGGTCTTAAAAAAGTATTTTTCCAAAAGGTACGTCTTGAAAAAGGAGCGCCGTCTTAGATTCAGAACAATACGGTAACTTTTCAAACAGGTTTACCAATGCTATTGGTCAGATTAAACATTGGTTGAGCCAGGGTTGAGCCATGTCAGACTGGTCGGGATTTTCAAACAAAGAATTAAAAAAAAAAACAGTGTGTTAAACTTAGTAGGGAAATCAAGCTACAAATGGATTACTTACAGTTGCATATTAAGCTAAAATGTGCATTTTAACATAAGAAATGGACACAATTCAGCTTTAAAGACCTGTGAATATGCATCTATATGTACCAAAAGTATACATACCTGAATTCCCAGACTGGAGCGCATTACATGAAATTGGTCAACAAGCTTTTTATGTAATGGCCTCATATCCTGCGGGACGAACTTCTCGTGCACGGCTAAACCAAATTCTAGAATATGGGCCTGTAAATAAATCAGAGAGAGTATTTTATTATTCTTAGAACAAAGTAACATTTTCATGCACTATTTAAAGAAATCTACTCTTTGTATGAATGCTGGTTTTCATATGGTTAAAAAACAGTTTTTACATTTAATGAGTTTAAAAAGGTGTCATAACCATCAAGTAAAAAGTACAAAATGATTTATTATTTTGTTTTTTAAAATAAAAAATATTTTTTCTTTACAAATATAATGAATTGTTAATGCATAAATATCATTATATTTTTGATGAGTTGCTTCTTCAAATGTATTCAAGTCATTGTAGGTATGAATTGGATTTTTTATATATTTTTGAATAAATTAGCAGACAAGCAGAGTGTCACATCACTGACACGAATAACTATTGGTTTTGTACCTGTTCAAACATCAGTTCCCGAAGACGAGTAATTTTCTCTCCGTCCTCTGGATGATTTGCGATGTAATCTTTCGCAAAGAATGCCTGCGAGAGAAAGTATATAAAGAGATGCGTCCATCATTTGTATTCAGGCTCTTTTTTTAAAAAGAAAAGTTGAGTTAATAAATAAACCCACACATTGAAATTCACTGCATGTCTCACAGCCGTTTCTCTGCTGTAAACTAACCTGCACTCCTACTCATTCCTCAGAAACCCTTACGCAACATTACAATAACGCTGTGAACGTTTCCACGACTCTCTTAATCCATCATGCTAATTGTCATGTGTAAGTGACATTTTGATCCAGCTTTCATAGAACTCCAGCCCTGTGCTCTGTGGAAAACTCATCATCAGTGCAGTGAGGTGCATGCTGGGATTCAGGAGGACCCCTGCAGTTAGCTCTTCCCTTTTAATAGAGTTAGTTGAAGCTCACGCTCACAAAAGGCCAGTGCTCAACATGCTGTTGCTTGGCAACTGTCAGAGATACATGCAGCAAACAGTCCTATGAAGTGTGAAGATGTGGGGTAGTCATTAAACATCCAGCGAATGCTCTTTTTGAGGGTTTTGCTGAAAACAACAGCTAGAAACTGCTCTTTCGTCGTGCTAAAAGGAACAAGGTGAAACTGGAGTCATCACACCATTTTCTCAAATTTGTTACTTTTTTTCTGTAATAGTAATTGAACAAAATAATAATTTGCGTATGTATTCAATCAGTATTGTGTAGCAAACAAAAGTGACATTTGATACTAACTTGAATTATTTTTCATTTTTTCTTTGATTAAAAAAACTTATTTTAGTGGTGGTGGGGGGGGGGGGTATTTTGCATTAGATATAGTATTATACAATATTTTCAGAAAATAATACAATATAATATTTACTTAAGATAAGATACTGTAAATACTGCTCTGTTCGCAAAAACATTCGAGTTACTTTTTATTAGCAGCTTATAATGTCACTAACTTATTTTTTCCAAAGGGTATCATTGCACAAACTCTAGCTTGTCAAGCTAGTTATAGCTATTATACAATCATTTTATAAAATAAAACTATATAATATATTCAGTTATGTGTTCATCAGTATGTTTTAGAATATAAATTATTACATCTTGTAAATAGGGTTCTGTTCTAAATAAAAATATAAAATAATAATAAATGATAAAATAAGCAGCAATGTGGCTACTTTTTATTAGCAGCTTATAATGTCGCTAAACCTAATTTCTTCCTTTTTGTAAGCGACAAGCTTTGAGCCTGTGTGGATACTGTAGGTCTTATCATCTTTGCACAATGGGACACTTTATTTTCCCCCATTCTTTTTGACATTTTCTAACCAAGTCAGTGAAATAAAACGCCAACCCAAAGTCCAACTCTAATCTACTAGAACCAGATAGACCCTGCTCTCCATCCAGTCCTGTACCTCCTGGTATCGAGCCAGCCCTCCATTGACCGCGGCATCGATGACTCCGTTCAGGCACATGGTGAGAGGGTTGATGTTCAGCATCTGCCTCATCTGACACTGAGCGATCAGCGTTCTCAACTGCAGCGTCTTATTTTCAATCACCTCGCTGGCGTTCTCCAAGGGACTCATCTCCACCTATATTGAAAGCACACTGAGGTTATGATTTCTCTGCTTATGTTTAAATGATTGTTTTGATGATGGACGTGCCATCTTGGCAGCAGTTGCTTTAAATTCATGACAGTGTCGAAGTGCTTGGAAAAACCTTGCTTTGTACGCAATTTGGCCATGCACATGAGGGCTGAGGTCTACAAGTGTCTTGTAAAATGTTAGATTTTATGACTTTTATGAGTCATTTTAAGTTATGACTCACCAATTCCCTTTTTTCAACCTCAAACCAACGTGAAATGCCAGGTAAACTCTGAGCGAGGGTCAGTGTCGTCCGTTCAACCCACAGGCTCTACAGCACAATACAAATAAGATCAACATCATAAAACTGACTTTCAGAAATGTAAACGTTTCAGATTCATCTTGGTGTCCAAGACTTTGGCAACATCAAAAAAATTACAGGACAGGATAGACAGACAAGATGGACGGACGGATGGATTGATAGAAAGACAGATGAAAAAACACAGACAGACAGATAGAGACAGACAGATGTAAAGACGGATAGACATAGGTGGACGAAAAAACAGACAGAAAGATAGACATAGCGAACGGAAGGATGGATGGATGGATAGATAGATAGATAGATAGATAGATAGATAGATAGATAGATAGATAGATAGATAGATAGATAGATAGATAGATAGATAGATAGATAGATAGATAGATAGATAGATAGATAGATAGATAGAGTCTACAACACCTTAAACTCGTTCTCTTTGTCTTTGGTGCCCTTGTGAAAAGGCCTGTCGTAGCGAAACCTCCAAATATGGTTGACTTTGTAGAAGCTCTTGATGTTGTTGGGCACTCCGTCTCTCTGCAGGACATCCTGGTTTTCAGGGACAGGACTAACAGCATAGATCTGCAGATCTGAATCAGGACCAGTTAAGGGACTTACAAAGCACATTCAGTCTTCACACTCACATGCAGAGACTGAAGTAATCTCATTCTCTCATTTGTCTCCTAAAACGTAATCAAGCATTACTACTTTCCTCTGAAAGAAGTTTAAGCAACTCATGAACTTACGCCACAGATACAATCAACAATCAGATCATTAGCAGCTGTAAGACGCTGTGAAGAGAAGAGGTCATGGAGCAGCATCAACTCAGTTCAGACACACATCTGATTAGAAACCATTCTGCTGGCTGCAGACCAACAGCTCACACATCTAACAGCTGCCCTATTAGCACTTCTCCACTCTTTAATTGCCCTTATCCTCACACCAGCCCTCCTCTATGAACCCGTGAGGAGCACTTTGGCAATCTCAAGAAATTAAATGTAAACTTGTACTGTACCGTTCTGAATAAAAAAATCTAATGAATTACCGGACAAATGTTTCCAGAAATACAGAGACAGTGGTGTGCAAAGAATTTACAGCACGGTTACATATTTTAACACTGAAAATCTGGGACAAAGTTAAAACAATAATCTATATATTGGATATAGAGTATATTGTTTAGAATATTTAAACAAAAGGAACAAAATGTGACTTTCATAAAGAAAAAAAATTATGAAAATATATAAGTTATAAAGTGCCCCATTATGCTATTTTAAAGGTTCCTAATTTAATTTTGAAGGTATCCAACAACAAGCATGAAATTACATTCATAAACAGCTATACTTTATTAAAATCAACAAAAATGTGTTTAAGGATACACTGCGCGTCTGCTTGGTGGATGGTCTGGTCGGGCATGTTGGCGTGCTGCATTGCGATGGCATGAGGAAACTCGCCGAGCATCCGCTGCTGAAAGGCCTCAAGACGCTCGTAATCGTTCCCTCGACACACAAACTCTTTATTCTGTTCAACACACACAGACACAAATAATGAGGAAAATGCAAGAAACTAGACAATACAGACTTTGAGGGACTGAATGTGGATAGAATAAATCTTTCATAAATCAATCCTAATTTATTCTCGTTCTCATTCCCCTCCATTGTCATTAAAGACATCTGGTGTGAAAATACAGAGAATAGCATTTGGTAAACAGAATAGCTCAGTAAAAGGAAAATGTTGCAAATTACAGACAAGTTAAAGTGAGATCTGGGAGAAAAGTGCCCCCTAGAGGACATGATGTCGAATTACAGTTACAGATGTCGAATTACAATTATATATATATGTCTTATTCATAAATTGTTTTTACAGTTTTTTTTAAGCAATTGTTCACCCAAAAATTAATTCTTGAGAGTACCTGGTCACAATGTTGTATGATTACAATTATTCAAAAATGTCTAGCATATTAGCATATATATATATATATATACAGGTCCTTCTCAAAAAATTAGCATATTGTGATAAAGTTCATTATTTTCCATAATGTAATGATAAAAATTAAACTTTCATATATTTTAGATTCATTGCACACCAACTGAAATATTTCAGGTCTTTTATTGTTTTAATACTGATGATTTTCGCATACAGCTCATGAAAACCCAAAATTCTTAATAAATTTATCTCAATAAATTAGCATATTTCATCCGACCAATAAAAGAAAAGTGTTTTTAATACAAAAAAAGTCAACCTTCAAATAATTATGTTCAGTTATGCACTCAATACTTGGTCGGGAATCCTTTTGCAGAAATGACTGCTTCAATGCGGCGTGGCATGGAGGCAATCAGCCTGTGGCACTGCTGAGGTGTTATGGAGGACCAGGATGCTTCGATAGCGGCCTTAAGCTCATCCAGAGTGTTGGCTCTTGCGTCTCTCAACTTTCTCTTCACAATATCCCACAGATTCTCTATGGGGTTTAGATCAGGAGAGTTGGCAGGTCAATTGAGCACAGTAATACCATGGTCAGTAAACCATTTACCAGTGGTTTTGGCACTGTGAGCAGGTGCCAGGTCCTGCTGAAAAATGAAATCATCTCCATAAAGCTTTTCAGCAGATGGAAGCATGAAGTGCTCCAAAATCTCCTGATAGCTAGCTGCATTAACCCTGCCCTTGATAAAACACAGTGGACCAACACCAGCAGCTGACATGGCACCCCAGACCATCACTGACTGTGGGTACTTGACACTGGACTTCAGGCATTTTGGCATTTCCTTCTCCCCAGTCTTCCTCCAGACTCTGACACCTTGATTTCCGAATGACATGCAAAATTTGCTTTCATCCGAAAAAAGTACTTTGGACCACTGAGCAACAGTCCACTGCTGCTTCGCTGTAGCCCAGGTCAGGCGCTTCTGCCGCTGTTTCTGGGTCAAAAGTGGCTTGACCTGGGGAATGCGGCACCTGTAGCCCATTTCCTTCACACGCCTGTGCACGGTGGCTCTGGATGTTTCTACTCCAGACTCAGTCCACTGCTTCCGCAGGTCCCCCCAGGTCCGGAATCGGTCCATCTCCACAATCTTCCTCAGGGTCCGGTCACCTCTTCTCGTTGTGCAGCGTTTTTTGCCACACTTTTTCCTTCCCACAGACTTCCCACTGAGGTGCCTTGATACAGCACTCTGGGAACAGCCTATTTGTTCAGAAATTTCTTTCTGTGTCTTACCCTCTTGCTTGAGGGTGTCAATGATGGCCTTCTGGACAGCAGTCAGGTCGGCAGTCTTACCCATGATTGCGGTTTTGAGTAATGAACCAGGCTGGGAGTTTTTAAAAGCCTCAGGAATCTTTTGCAGGTGTAATTTTGATTCAGATGATTAGGTTAATAGCTCGTTTAGAGAACCTTTTCATGATATGCTAATTTATTGAGATTTTTCATGAGCTGTATGCCAAAATCATCAGTATTAATGGTCCCGTTCTTCGTGTTTTTTTGAAGCTTTGATTGTGTTAACAGTGTGCAATATAACATGTGTTCATGTTTCGCGTGTAAAAACACAGTATTTTTCACACAATTTACTTATCTGTATACCACTGTTTTCACTCTCCTAAAAACGGGCTGACGAGTTCCTTGTTCTATGAAGTCCCGCCTTCAGAAATACGTAACAAGTTCTGATTGTGCCAGCGGTTCCTGTGTTGTGATTCGACAGCAGCTTAGCGCAAGTTGTACGGAAAGGTCACGCCTCTTAACGGGAGATGTATGCGGCTATGCGCTCAATGATCTCTACAGCGTCCCTGGGAAAGCCAAACAAAGGTGATTTGACTTCGGGATGAAAATAACAGCGTCTCGACGACATGGCGACAAACACACTGAAACGCAGCACTTCCTTTTCTCCACGCGACCGTCCTCTTCTCCACGTGGGACAGCAACAAGACCACGCCCACTTTTTTCGCGTATTCTTGTGGGCGGAGGTTAGTCTGTTCTACTGTTCTACTGACGTCATTTATGAAGGAAGTACCAGGATGTAGTCCAAGCCAGCCGTTCGCTGTAGGCTTTGAAAGGGAACTTCTGTTAAATAAAATATCTCGCTTGGCATTGAACTTTGAGCTTTATAATTTTACAGGTATTATTTATGCTCTAACAGCAACATTACACACTAACTGAAGTTTGAACAGTGGGATCACGAAGAACGGGACCTTTAAAACAATAAAAGACCTGAAATATTTCAGTTGGTGCGCAATGAATCTAAAATATATGAAAGTTTAATTTTTATCATTACATTATGGAAAATAATGAACTTTATCACAATATGCTATATATATATATATATATATATATATATATATATATATATATATATATATATATATATATATATATATATATATATATATATATATATATATATATATATATATATATATATATATATATATATATATGCTAGACATTTTTGAATAATTGTGACCAAGTACTGTCAAGAATAAATTTTTGGGTGAACTATTGCTTAAAAAAAACCTGTAAAAACAATTTATGAATAAGACAACACTATCTTTAAAATATCTAACAACCATAATAAGCCTTAATTATATTATATTATTATGACAACAATATCTGTAATTTATTTTACTAAAATAATAAACCTACATAATATAAATAATACATATAGTATAAATAATACATATGTATATATCAATATAATATAAAAATGCTTGAAGAGCTGTACCCTTAAAAAGAAGGGGAACTTCTTGCCGTAGAATCCGACTCTGAAGAACTCCGGCTCGAGACGCTGCTGGTTCATTATTTTGTCATAAAAAGAGGCTTCCATCATCTATCAAGAACGCAAATAAAACAGACCATTGAGCACAATGTAACAAACAGCTGTTAATATGACAAATTACCGTCACAATCTGTGAAGCAATCGACTGTGTAACTGAACTTCCCCATTTGTTTTTTGTTTATTCTGTTTAACAGTTAAAGCCAAACGCCTCATTAGGATAACAATTGGCCATAAGTATAATGAACATACTGTAATAACAACTCAATCTATTTCAAATAAGTGCTGTATTTAAAGCCGCTGCAAACAAAAAGCGGATGTTTGAATTGCAGACTAGGCTGTGCAAAAATAAACATAAATAAAAAAAACTATTAAAAAAATTATTACATACATACATACGCAAATGGATACTCACCCTCATTTTGCTGAGGTTTCTGTAGTCATAATACGTTTCGTACTGATTGGCCAGTTCTCGACACAGTATGATGCAGTTTTCCCAGCACTGGAAGGAAGAGTTCTGTTTTTAAATAAGAATAATACTTCATACATTAAAGTATATTTTTAGTCCTAAACAAGGACCCCTGTTCTTATCAAAGTGGTGAGTAATTGCAGCTATAAGCCACAAGATGGCAGTATGTAGGAAGAAAAGAACAACTCATAAGTTACAGTAGCTGTACAATAGACAATTGTGATTGAAAATAAAGGATTTCTAGTCACACTGTCACTGCAAATATTTGTCGGTGTGAACGGCTTTTTTAATTAGCTGGCCAGATCCTTCAACATAAAGCATTATTTGACATGAATGACTAAAATGAAAAATGAACTCACTTTCCCTCTATCAAAATTGTGTATGATGGTGAGATGGAGGCATTCCTTCCTCTGCCACTCGCTCTGCATGGGGTACGTGAGAAACTCTCTGAGAGGCCTTTCAGTCCACTCCAACAGCTCGTCGTACAGCAGGAGGGTGTACGATGCCTCTGCAACACAGTTACACATATCATTAAAAACAGACAACTTAAAAACATTTAATTATTATATATAAATACAATTATATATATACATTATTATAATTATTATTATGCAACACAGATACACAGATCATAAACATTTTAAATGAAAAAAAAAATTATACAAATTATTATTAGTAATAGTAAAATATTTGTATTATTATGCAACACAGTTAGACAGATCATAAAAATACATTTAAAAAGGATTTACAATAATCATTGTAATCATTGTGATTATGCAACACAATCATTTATAATAGAATATTATTATTGTTGTTATTATTATTATTATGCAACACAATTACCGGTACACAGATCATAAAATATTCAATTAAAATTTTTATTAAAAAATACATTATATTTATTATTATTCTGCAACAGTTACACAGATAATAAAAAATGTTAAATTAAAAAATATTTACAAATTATTACTACTATTCTGCAACACACAGTTACACAGATCACACAACAATTTAAAATAAAAAATAATATTTATTCAAAATATTATTGTTATGCAAAACAGTTACACATCGTAAAAAATAAAATAAACAAATTATTATAAATTATTATCTGTGTAACAGTTATTATCTTAACAAATTTAAAATTTAAAAAAGTTATTTGTATTATGAATTATTATTATTCAACACATTTTATATAAATTGTATGTAATTTCCTGTAAAGGATCAATAAAGTATAATAGTAATAAATAATATAAATATAATTATAAATACAATACTATTATTATTATTGTGCAACAGTTACGCAGATCATAAATAATGAAAAATGAATCATTAATTATTTATATATTTAAATAATGTAAAATGAATTGGTGCGGAAAAGACTTGCCACATATTTTGATCAGAAGTAGGCTACAGTACAAAAAAAACAATCAAGTACACTGTCAATTGAAAATTATACAGATCAACCAAAATATATTGAGCAATTATTACCGGTGTAATTTTGTGCCTTCAGGTGCAGCTCATAGAGCTTGTGAATATAACGGATGTACATTTCTTCTTTATTCAACTCAGTTTTGTAGAAGTTCTGAAAAGAACAGGACAAAGTGAGCAGAACATCCTTTTATTTCTGAAGGTCATCTCAATAAATACCAAACAACTATAATAAATAACAGGTAAAATGTGTTATATTTTTCAATGTTAAAATATGTTCTCTGATCTCAAGTAAAGAACATGACACAAATGAAAATGCATAACAAAATATCAGTAATATCCACGCTAACCAGAAGGTTGACTGTACATCCCATCGTTTTCCCATCAACCTCTCCGATCTTCATGCAGTCCCTGTGAAGAGATGAAGAACATCACTGACCTTCATGCATGAAACTCGAGTGTGTTTGTACTGTATGCTGTATGCATTATGCATTATGTGTATGGACGTGTCTGTGTGTCTGCTTTACCTGTAATCTAGTAATCTTTCCATTAGCCGTGTGACAGTAGCGATGTGGGAAATGCCACTTTCTCTCCAGGTCTCTCTCTCGATCTTCTTCAGCAGACTAAATCACAGACATACAGTATTCAGATATATTCTAGGAACTAAACTAATTTAAAACAACAACTGTAGTACATAGCATTTAATTATAGTCTTACCTCGGATATGGACCAAACAACGGAATTCTAATGCAGAAAAATGGAAAAACATTTGACAGTATTTTAGTATATTTTAATAGAATATATATATATATATATATATATATATATATATATATATGTGTGTGTGTGTGTGTGTGTGTGTGTGTGTGTGTGTATGCATGTGTGTGTGCGTGTGTGTGTGCGTGTGTGTACTGTGTATAATTATTATGTATATATAAATAAATATACAATCTATACATTTAAGAAATATTTGTATGTATTTACAGAATATATATATATATATATATATATATATATATATATATATATATATATATATATATATATATATATATATATATATATATAAATAAATTACTCCTCCATGAACTGCCACCTTAACGTGGTGGAGGGGTTTGAGTACCCGAATGACCCTAGGAGCTACGTTGTCCGGGGCTATATGCCCCTGGTAGGGTCTCCCAAGGCAAACAGGTCCTAGGTGACGGGTCAGACTAAGAGCAGTTCAAAAACCCTTATGATGCCAAAGAAAAGGAGGACCGTGACGTCGCCCGGTATGGCGCAGCCGGGGCCCCACCCTGGAGCCAGGCCTGGGATTGGGGCTCGTATGCGAGCGCCTGGTGGCCGGGCCTTCCCCCATGGGGTCCGGCCGGGCTCAGCCCAAAGGAGCGACGTGGGGACACCTTCCCGTGGGCCCACCACTCACAGGAGGGACCGTAAGGGGCCGGTGCAAAGCGAATCGGGCGGCAGTCAAAGGCGGGGGCCTAGACGACCCGATCCCTGGACACGGAAACTAGCTCTTGGGACATGGAATGTCACCTCGCTGGCGGGGAAAGAGCCTGAGCTGGTGCGTGAGGTTGAGAGGTTCCGACTAGAGATAGTCGGAATCACCTCCACGCACGGCTTGGGCTCTGGAACCACACTTCTCGAGAGGGGATGGACTCTTCACCACTCTGGAGTTGCCCATGGTGAGAGGCGGCGGGCTGGTGTGGGTTTGCTTATAGCCCCCCAGCTCTGCCGCCATGTGTTGGAGTTTACCCCGGTGAACGAGAGGGTCGTTTCCCTGCGGCTTCGGCTCGGGGATAGGTCTCTCACTGTTGTGTGTGCCTACGGGCCAAACAGCAGTGCAGAGTGCCCGACCTTCTTGGTGTCCCTGGGAGGGGTGCTGGAGAGTGCTCCGACTGGGGACTCCGTCGTTCTACTGGGGGACTTCAATGCCCACGTGGGCAATGACAGTGAAACCTGGAGGGGCGTGATTGGGAGGAACGGCCCCCCTGATCTGAACCCGAGTGGTGTTCAGTTATTGGACTTCTGTGCTAGTTACAGTTTGTCCATAACGAACACCATGTTCAAGCATAAGGGTGTCCATCAGTGCACATGGCACCAGGACACCCTAGGTCGTAGGTCAATGATCGACTTTGTGGTCGTTTCATCTGACCTGCGGCCGTATGTCTTGGACACTCGGGTGAAGAGAGAGGCGGAGCTGTCAACTGATCACCACCTGGTGGTGAGTTGGATCCGATGGCGGGGGAGGAAGCTGGATAGACTCGGTAGACCCAAACGTACTGTGAGGGTCTGCTGGGAACGTTTGGCCGAGTCTCCTGTCAGAGAGATCTTCAACTCCTGCCTCCGGCAGAGCTTCGACCGGATCCCGAGGGAGGCTGGAGATATTGAGTCCGAGTGGACCATGTTCTCCACCTCCATTGTCAAAGCGGCTGCTCGGAGCTGTGGACGCAAGGTCTCCGGTGCCTGTCGAGGCGGCAATCCCCGAACCCGGTGGTGGACACCGGAAGTAAGGGATGCCGTCAAGCTGAAGAAGGAGTCCTATCGGGCCTGGCTGGCTTGTGGGACTCCTGAGGCAGCTGACAGGTACCGGCAGGCTAAACGGACTGCAGCCCGGGTGGTTGTGGAGGCAAAAACTCGGGCCTGGGAGGAGTTCGGTGAGGCCATGGAAAAGGACTATCGGCTGGCCTCGAAGAGATTCTGGCAAACCGTCCGGCGCCTCAGGAGGGGGAAGCAGTGCCCTACCAACGCTGTTTACAGTGGCGATGGGCGGCTGTTGACCTCAACTGGGGATGTTGTCGGACGGTGGAAGGAATACTTCGAGGATCTCCTCAATCCCGCCGTCACGTCTTCCATTGAGGAAGCAGAGACTGGGGGCTCAGAGGAGGACTCGTCCATCACCCAAGCTGAAGTCACCGAGGTGGTCAAGAAACTCCTCGGTGGCAAGGCACCGGGGGTGGATGAGATCCGCCCTGAGTACCTCAAATCTCTGGATGTTGTGGGGCTGTCTTGGCTGACACGCCTCTGCAGCATCGCGTGGCGGTCGGGGACAGTGCCTCTGGGATGGCAGACCGGGGTGGTGGTTCCTCTTTTTAAAAAGGGGGACCGGAGGGTGTGTTCCAACTATAGGGGGATCACACTTCTCAGCCTCCCCGGGAAAGTCTATGCCAGGGTACTGGAGAGGAGAATTCGTCCGATAGTGGAACCTCAGATTCAGGAGGAACAGTGTGGTTTTCGTCCTGGTCGTGGAACACTGGACCAGCTCTATACCCTCTACAGGGTGCTGGAGGGTTCATGGGAGTTTGCCCAACCAGTCCACATTTGTTTTGTGGATTTGGAGAAGGCATTCGACTGTGTCCCTCGCGGCGTCCTGTGGAGGGTGCTGGGGGAATATGGGGTCCGGGGTCCTTTGCTGAGGGCTGTCCGGTCCCTGTATGACCGAAGCAGGAGTTTGGTCCGCATTGCCGGCAGTAAGTCAGACTTGTTCCCGGTGCATGTTGGACTCCGGCAGGGCTGCCCTTTGTCGCCGGTTCTGTTCATAATTTTTATGGACAGAATTTCTAGGCGCAGCCAAGGGCCGGAGGGTGTCAGGTTTGGGGACCACACGGTTTCGTCTCTGCTCTTTGCGGATGACGTTGTCGTGTTGGCCCCTTCTAACCAGGACCTTCAGCATGCACTGGGACGGTTTGCAGCCGAGTGTGAAGCGGCTGGGATGGGGATCAGCACCTCCAAATCCGAGGCCATGGTCCTCAGTCGGAAAAGGGTGGCTTGCCCACTTCAGGTTGGTGGAGAGTTCCTGCCCCAAGTGGAGGAGTTCAAGTATCTAGGGGTCTTGTTCACGAGTGAGGGGAGGATGGAACGGGAGATTGACAGACGGATCGGTGCAGCTTCTGCAGTAATGCGGTCGATGTACCGGTCTGTCGTGGTGAAGAAAGAGCTAAGCCGTACGGCGAAGCTCTCGATTTACCGGTCAATCTACGTTCCTACTCTCACCTATGGTCATGAGCTTTGGGTCATGACCGAAAGGACAAGATCCCGGATACAGGCGGCCGAAATGAGCTTTCTCCGCAGGGTGGCTGGGCGCTCCCTTAGAGATAGGGTGAGAAGCTCAGTCACTCGGGAGGAACTCGGAGTAGAGCCGCTGCTCCTCCACATCGAGAGGGGACAGCTGAGGTGGCTCGGGCATCTGTTCCGGATGCCTCCTGAACGCCTTCCCGGGAAGGTGTTTCGGGCATGTCCAACCGGGAGGAGGCCCCGGGGAAGACCAAGGACACGCTGGAGGGACTATGTCTCCCGGCTGGCCTTGGAACGCCTCGGTGTCCCCCCGGAAGAGCTGGAGGAAGTGTCTAGGGAGAGGGAAGTCTGGGCATCTCTGCTTAGACTGCTGCCCCCGCGACCCGGCCCCGGATAAGCGGAAGAAGATGGATGGATGGATGGATAAATAAATTATATAAATATATAATAAATATTTTTATAAAAACAATTCTTAAATATATACATGCATATATATACACAGTACACACACACACACACACACACACACACACACACACACACACACAATGTAAACCCAAAACTTTATTTTTTTATTTTTATAAAAACTTTATTTCTTTCATTTTATAAAAACTATCACAATTAATCCATTTGACAGCACTTATATCTATCTATATATCTATATCTATATATACATTTTAACCAGGTGTGAGGAAGGGTTAAAAAAAGAGAAAGAATTAGGACTCACATGTTGTTAAAGAGCTCTCTGTAGGTCTCATCTCCTTTGCCCTCTGACATCAGACCATCTAGTTTGTCTATTAGTTTGGCCTCCACCTTAACAGACAAATCAAAAATGTTATTTCTAGCATGTTTTTAAGTCCACTTATAATGTTAGTCAAGGTTTCCTGCACCATGTTCAATCCAGGCTATATCTGCAATATTTTCATCATTATTTTGAAGGGCTTTCTATAAAATAATTGAAATAACAATCAAAAAACCCAGACACGGCCCCTTTAAAATGATTTAGAAAATAAATGATACAATGTAGTTTTTACATCTTTACATCTACACGAGTAGCTCAAAGACAATTCTTTTTAAATTATGATTCCATTCAAAAGCGTCACGATCTTGGTAAACAAGCTGGATTTCCTGGCATCTACAGCGTTTTACTCTGGTGCCCACACATAATTTACTGTGACATGAACATCACGCTGCTCTCGCACGCTGAAAGATGTTTATGTCACTGCAATTTCAGCACCTGTTTGAAGTTGCCGCTCCGTTGCTGTTCGCAGTCCATCATATCGTGAAAAATGGGGATGAGGACGTTCCGCAGATCCATCTGTGGTACCAGAGTCACCTCCATGAACGGGCCAATTAGGGTAGGAATGAGATTTAACTTATAGTCACCTGGAAGACAACACCATATATCGCTTTTAAAGGGGTAGTTCACCCAAAAATGAAAATTCTGTCATTAATCATGTTATTTTTGGGGGGGTTTTGTCTTCATTTGTGTTCTGAAGATGAACGAAGGTCTTACGGGTTTGGAACGACATGAGGGTGACTAATTAATGACACAATTTAAATTGTTTTGGTGAACTCACCCTTTAAATGCAACGGTCATGTGAATCCATAAATGCTAAATGCTAATTTGTACTGAAAGACGTACCCAAATGCTGCCACATGCTGAAAATCTCACAACCGATCATCACTCTCATGTCACCGTACCTTTAAAAACACAAACATAATCATATAAATTCTGCATAATAGAAAGGATATTGGCTGCGTCCTAAATCGCATACTTCCCTATTATACAGTAGGCAAAAAACAGTGTGTGACAAAGGTAGTATGTCCGAATTCACAGTACTCATATAAGAGTAGGCAAAGAGCAACTGGATGACCTACTACTTCTGGCGAGATTCTGAAGTGTGCATGCGATGGACGCTTTACTATCCCATGAGGCCACGGGAAAGAATTTGGCAACATGCCGAATGTAGTACGTCCAGATTACATTCATACTACACACACTCTTACTTTTTTAGTGCTCTCAAAGTAAGTACTTATTCAAAATAAGTACCTACTCTATAGAGTATGCGATTTCAGACATGGCCAATGTGGTAATGTTACAACACTTTTCCCATGATGCAACTTGCGAAATGCGTACTGTATAAAACGAATTAGCCAATCTCCCATAAATCCCTAAACCAGCTGCTAGTAATAGCACCTCATTACGTAGAATGTGTTATTTTACACACAACATCTTTCAATCTCATTCTGATCACATAAAGGAAAAGAACAGGAAGGGGTCTCACTTCTCCAGGACTTTTTTCCTCTTGGAGGGCGGGAACATTTCCAGCTGGAGGCAAGGCTGGTTGATGAATATTATACAGAGATAAAAATAGGACTCCCATACCTGCAGATAAAAAGACAGCTAATTAAAATGCTGACTATGATTATCTGCATTGCAGGCACATGTTTATCATGTTCCCATGATGCACCAGGAGAGAATTCTCCTATGCAGTAATTGTTGATGTCATACAGCACACTTTAAAGAATGGCAATGTTGTTAGCCTAAGAAAATATTTCTATCTGACCTTTAAAAATGACTTGTGACCTACTGAACTCAGGTTGATTGTGTCATATTAAATATTTTATTTCGATGTCAGAAGCACATTTTTATAGTGTAGATGTGAGATCGTGGCTTTTAGATCTACTGCTTTCACACGTACACAGTGTACCACAGACGTCTGAATATATTAACATATTTAATGACATAGTTAAAGGCAATCATTAGTAAATTCTATATAGTATATGCTAATTTTTCTCTGGTATACCAGTACTCTGGAGAGCATCGAATCAATTAATAATCCGTAGTATTTAAACACCTGCATGTTAATAAAGCATTATTTTTTTACTTAAAAGGTGAAAATGAAGATTATGTGCAGATGTTTGACAGATATTAATATATTGACTGTAATAATATTATATTTGAGAACTTTTGCTGTTAGCAACATCCAGGTCATGGGTTTGATTCCCAGGGAAAAGTGTCAGGTGACACTAACATTTCTCTCTTATGTTCACACATGCTGCATTTTTTTAATCAAAGCACAATAGACACAGCAATATTGTGAAATATTACAATTTAAAATAAATGTTTTATGTCAATATGTTTTAAATAGAGCTGGGCGATTAATCGCATCCAAAATAAAAGTATATTTAAGAAATATTTGCATGTATATACTGTGTATATATAATTTATCTTATATATATATAAATAATTTATATATAAATATAACATTTTCTTAAATATATACATAATTTTATTTTGGATGTGATTAATCGGGAATAATTGATTGCCCAGCATTCGTTTTAAAATGTAATTTATTCCATAACTAGTCTTCAGTGTCACATGATCCTTCAGATATCATTCTAATATGCTAATTTGCTGCTTAAACATTTCTTCTTCTTATTATTATTATCAATGTTAAAAACTGCTTAATCTGTTTGTGTAATTAATTTTTTTTTTTTGCTGAATAGAAAGATGAAAAGAACAGCATTTATTTAAAAGCTTTTGAATTATATTATAACTGTCTTTGTCTTTACATATCAATTAATTAATTTTTTTAAACATACTGAATCCATAAATGGAAAATCTCCTTACCTTGAAGTCAAATTTCTCATTAAGGAAGTTGTTGCGCAGGGTATCAGAGAGATACAAGATGGTGGTAATAATGACGCTAAACACAAACAAACAGAAACATCAAGCAATGAAACATTTCTATGGTTGAATGAGATTACATATGAATCAGTTCAAGCCTGGATTTCCAAACCCTTACTTATTAGCGACCAGCCGCATGACAGTCCAGTCTTTTGGGAACATATCCTGTCGGATAAGTATTCTGAAGACGGTGAATAACTGCAGGAGGAAACTCTGGGAAACCAGTGTAAGAGATTGTACAGTTAGACTACAGAAATCACTATTATCACAGCAGAGTACGCTAGTTAAACAGCTGCACTGGTAATGTTTTTTAAATTATTTTACCGTTAGTTCATCTTTAGTGGGAAATCTGCTGAGAAGCTGTTGGTATTCTTTATCTTTTAGCTGCCGTAGCAACGCGAGTAAACAGGCAACGAATTCACCCTGAAACACAAACACATCTGAGCATTATTCAATATACTGAAATACTTTCCCTGAAATAAACAGAAAAGATCAACAGAAAAGGTCAGACGCACGGTGACATCCTGATACTGCAAGCGCAGGGAGGAGGCAGCAGGCTGAGGTCGGTTGGTTACTTCCAGTATAGTTCTGAGTAAGACTCCAGACAGACTCTCCATGACCTGATTCACCTCCTCAGACACTCCACACTCCTACATGGAGATAAACAGAGAGAAAAATTATTTTATTTTATTTTTGACTTATATATATATATATATATATATACACACACAAATTCATATATCAATATATATCAATATATCAATATATATATATATATATACAAATTAATATATCAAACATTTATTTAAATATTTTAACAAATAAAATAAAACAATTCATTATATGATATTACATTTTTTATATTGATTTACTTTATTTCATTTTGGGCTGTCAATTTATTTAAATGTTTACATTTTGAGTTTGTAATATGATGATCAAATTAAATTACAGTTAATTTATCACATATATTAATATTTACTAACAAAAGTTCCATTATATTACTGTGGTAGAAGAAGTAAACCCCTAAATGGTTAAAAAACTTTTTTTTAAGTAACTAAAATATGTAGAGCCATTCTAAGGTGGAACTCAATTTAACTCAAAACTCAAATTATAAATATATAAATTTAAATATGAATTATATGATATTATTTTTTATATATTTAAATATTTTCTCTTTTAATTTACATATACATTTTTTTTATTATTAAATTCATTTTATAATATGTTGATGTCATTAATCAAATTAAATTACAATCAATTAAATACAATATTTAGTAAGAAAAGTCACATTGTATAATTGTGGTAGATCACTGAATAAACAGGTCAGGGAGTCATGATTTAATTTGTACATTTTCTAAAAACCTATTTTCAGATCATTAATAAAAATTTTAAAGATACATTATAATAAACCCTAATTTGAACATATTAAAGGGGTGATGAATTGAGAAATCAACTTTCCTTTGAGCCTTTTGTATATAAAAGTTCATAGTGATATAAGAATATCCTGTACGTTTCAGAGCTGAAACCGTCCTTGTTAGTCAAAGAAAATCTTTTATAGACACCAGGCCCAGAAAATGAGAGCTCTCACAATATGACCATTGACGTAATAGGATGCAGAAGCACCGCCTCAAGCCCACCCACCGACTCGTGTAGCTAAACTGGTTGCGCTACCGAGCAATAAACATGCCGATTCCAGCTCACGTGTGTAAGACATTGTGCGTTTGTTCGCTTCATTTCACAGCAGATTCGATTGTAAACAAGATAGAGATTGAGACTGGATTTGCAGACATATTGAGATTAAAACACAATGCTGTGCCTTCTATATTGGATCCGACAGGAACGGTGCAACACACACTTATGTGAGTGAACATGTTTTTTATATGTGTTAGTATTGCATGGTTACAGATCGTTTGATATCTATTGATTACATACCTTAGCATGCTGTCACAGGCTGGAGAAGGTGTTATTGGTTCATTCGTGATCAGACTCGGACTTGCAACGCCAGCTCGCAAAGTGATAAAATGTGTTTTTCAGGCGGGCTATAGTGAAATAACATTCCTTTCTTGAGCACGCGTGTGTGTGTGTGTGTGTGTATGGTTTGCGGTTATATTCACTGATGATCGGGCGAAATGATACAGAAATAACATTCCAATCAATCGCGGGTGGATGAGAGATGAATCGTGTTTGTTTGATAAAGACATTTTGCGAGTCCTGTGAGCGATTCCCTAGACGCTTTCAAAACAATTCCTCACGTGTACTGACAGGGAAGCGGAAACTCATTAAATATGCAAATCTTATCCAATCCTAGCCGTGGGCGTGGGCGTTTACTTCCAAGTCTTCAGTGCGGCACGCCCATCAAAACCTACCGTTTTTCTGAGAACCTCAAAACCAATGCAGAAAATAGCCTTTTACTTATTCATTATGATGTTTCTGAATGTAAAAACCACACAAATGTCCTAAGTTGACCTCAGACAACAGTATAATAAAAAACAATTTAAAAGCCATTTCATGGCACCTTTAAATATATATTTTTACATGTTCTCCATACAAAATCAGCAACTAAAATAAGTACCAAATCTCACCAGCAATTCCAAAGGGGAAAAACAGAAATGAAAAAAAGGACAAGAGCTAGAAACTAACTAATAAATAGAGACGAGAGTGAATTAATCAGTAAGGAAATGACTGTAGCAGCAGTTTTAGTGCGAGTCTGACCGTGGCGGGTGTGTTGGCCGTCAGCATGCTGGTGAGGATGTTGGCACACAGAACCAGCTCCCTCTGCTCCTGCA
This sequence comes from Romanogobio albipinnatus, assembly GCA_023566225.1. Lineage (NCBI taxonomy): Eukaryota > Metazoa > Chordata > Actinopteri > Cypriniformes > Gobionidae > Romanogobio > Romanogobio albipinnatus. The sequence continues at coordinate 19,956,339 of CM042262.1, read as the reverse complement.
GGTGTGTGTGCAGCAGATGCAGAACTACAGGTAACAACACACACCTCGACTCTGAAACCACACAAACACACATACATAAGATTCAAGCATCTTAACCCTAGAAAAACTACTGTATCAAATTTCTAAGGACTCTAAATACTCTTTAGCTAGTCTTTTAGTATACAGTAACTGTAAAAATGTCCATCTTCAGGTCGTGATTCACACGTCTTTACTGTGTAATTTCCAGATTTTTTATAAGGTAAACATAAGAATAACTTTTATATTGTTAGTAATATTTCATGATGAACACTTTCTGGACTGAAGCAGGTTGACATGATTATCCATACTTTTTTCGTTTTTTTTTTTAAATGTGAGTATTTCCGAGCAAAATGTGTTTATTTCTGAATCATCATCATTGTACTGCATTGAATTGCATTGCATTATGTTTCGCCCCCCACAATAAAAATTACAGAGCTTTGATCATAACAATAAGCATTTAGATATCATCTTAATAAGACATTATTATTGGGAGATATAGAGTGACAATGATATTTATATGCATTTTATGCATGTAGCCTGCTATACTATAAAGATTATTGATTTAAATAACAAGCTGTCAGATTTTCATCTTACTTTTTGGCCATATATACAACAACATCTGCACCAAAATGCGAATTTTTGCTCACTTTGGGCCATAAAATGTATGTTTTTGTCTCCTCGAGTATGAGCTCCATATTCTCAATATATCATACTATATGAGCCATAAATGCCTGATGCATCAAAAATTATACAAAACATAAAACACATGCAAACTTATCTTGTTATATTTTTTTTTATATTTTGTCAAAAGGCTTTACAGGGTTAAAAACAGCATAGACACAGTGTACACTAGCATTTAGATGGCCTCTAATAGACCTAAACCTGATTTCATGTTGTTTTCAAATGCATTTTCAAACAGAAAACTGCGTGTGATCCTTTACCCGGGTTGATGTAAAGAGGACTCTCCACGGTCTTGGCCATGCACTGCAGTTTGACGGCCTGTAGGGGGCAGTCATTGTGCGTGAGGGCAGGCAGGCTGCTCAGCGTGTCACGGGCCAGATTTGCCACCTCTCTCATACTGAAGATCTTTAGCAGCTCGCAGCACACAGTCGGGAACGATCTCAGGAACACGGCCTGAGAAAATGCCAATAAACAAGTCGCTGAGTCGAGTGTTTGTTTAAAATGGAAAAAAAAAAAACTTCAAACTTATTAGGTGGTACCCAAGAGATAAAGTTTAAAGTCAACATGAAATCAAAATGGACAATTCTTCTTTTTAATGGAATATTGCAGTATTTAAAATAAATGATTTATCCACGCACATTGTTATTTTTAAAAATTAATACTCCATCATAAACTTGAATCAAAATAACTTCCCCTCCCTCTTGCATCATCTCTTCTCTGATGATGCGTTTACTGGCGAGAGGGCGGGACAACCTGTCACTCGCATCAGATTGACCAATAGCAAACCCCAACCATCCAATCCCATGGACAAAATCAAGTTCCACACTAAATGCTTTCTTTTTCAAGAAGCCGTTTCACTTGAAAATACGTCACAATAGGGAAGAAAAAACCATCGCAACATCCGTTTCATGCTGACTTTAACAATATGTGTAATGTGCTGCGGTATCTGTGTATTTTGTGCATTTGTGTCACTGTAATACGCTATCATCTTCCTCCAAACACATTTGCACATTGATGTAGTGGGAAAATGTTCCTCTGGTGCGGTAGGGGACGGCAAACAACAGATGTAAGCAAATGCGCACACACAAATATTGTCTTGACACGAATCTGGCACAGATCCAGTCGCCTGCATGTGCTTTGGATTATGCCGCGGTGTCCAAAGACGCTTTGTTTTCTTGGCTGTGTTAATTGAAATCTGCTCTCTTGCTGGGCCGCCATAACAAGAACAGACCTGTGTGCGAGTTCAGTGTGAGTGAATGTGAGAATGTGTGCACGCATCCCCACTGTGCCACGTTAACGTTCGTCAGAACGAAACAAATCTCGAAAAGAACGGGAGAGGGTCTCTCTGCCCGACGGACACACGCGGCTCAGCTGACTCCTAGCTCAAGCTCACAGGCCGTGACAGTGTGTGGCAGGCTTTTAGCACGCACAGCATGCATCTGTTTGTGTATATCAAGACTGACTAAACTTTCCATGGGCTGACTGAGCTTTGAAAGCTGCTATGGTAGCAGAACAAATGTGGGTGGGGCTGAAAAAGAAGTACTGTACTCAAACACTGCTAACTATATATATATATATATATATGGCATAACATTATGACACAATGATAATATTTAGTTGGTCCCCCTTTTGCTGCCAAAACAGCCCTGACCCGTCGAGGCATGGACTCCACTAGACCCCTGAAGGTGTGCTGTGGTATCTGGCACCAAGATGTTAGCAGCAGATCCTTTAAGTCCTGTAAGTTGCAAGGAGGGGCTTCCATGGATCGGACTTTTGACTTTGTTCAGCACATCCCACAGATGCTCGATTGGATTGAGATCCGGGGAATTTGGAGGGAAAGTCAACATCACACTGCCTCCGCTGGCTTGCCTTTTTCCCATAGTGTATCCTGGTGCCATGTGTTTCCCAGGTAAGCGCACACGCACCCGGCCATCCATGTGATGTAAAAGAAAACATGATTCATCAGACCAGGCCACCTTCTTCCATTGCTCCGTGGTCCAGTTTTGACGCTCACATGCCCACTATTGGTGCTTTTAGCGGTGGACAGGGGTCAGCATGGACACCCTCAAGTCAACTTTATTAATTTATATATAGCGCTTTTTACAATGCAGATTGTTTCAAAGCAGCTTCACAGTGTTAAACAGGAATATAATGCAACAGGACCACCCTGACTGGTCTGCGGCTATGCACTGTGTATTCTGACACCTTTCTATCAGAATCAGCACTAACTTCTGCAATTTCAGCTACAGTAGCTTGTCTGTTTGATGGGACTACGTGGGCCAGCCTTCGTTCCCCACGTGCATCAATGAGCCTTTGAGGACAAAATGTTCACTTGCTGCCTAATATATCCCACCCACTAACAGGTGCCGTGATGAAGAGATATGCATACATACATTTACATTTAGTCATTTAGCAGACGCTTTTATCCAAAGCGACTTACAAATGAGAGCAATAGAAGCCACTAGAATAGTCAAGGGCAACAGTATGCAAGTGCTGTAACAATGCATACATACACTGACAAATGAAGTCAAGTTTACAAGTAAGCGACAATTAGTGCATTACAAATCATAAATACACTGAAAATATGTCTGGATCAAAGGTGTCTGGATGGAGTTTCTGCTAACATTGTCCACAACCACTTTTTCTAGGTCAGAGGTCACCAATTAAAAGACCATAATCCACAAATTGTTTTTATGCAAAATATTTTTAATGCAGCATGTGATACAGGAATAACAATTGCCGGAAACAATTATTTCTGTTGGTCCAATTGCTAAAATATGGTTGGTCAGATATTTGCCGAGAACAAAAAGGAAACTGGATTTCTTGAAACGGAGCCACTTTAGGTTGTAAAGATGCAATTTTATGATGGTAAGCCAGCTTACTACGTAGTAAGTACATACTTTCTCATCACTCATACAGGTAGGCATACAGGTGTGTGTGTGTGTGTGTGCCTCACCTGTGTGTGTGTGATGGGGCTGATGCCCTTACTCTCATGAGACAGGAACAGGTGGATGGATTTGAAGAGCTCATGAACAGAGCAGCGGAATTCCTCCTCGTTCTGGCCTCCGGTGGCCGCCGCGTACAAGCGTCGTGATTGCACAATGTACTTAAACAAGTACTCTGACGCCTGTGGGCCATATAATATCAAACAATTGTTAATGAAATTAATATTTAAATCACATTTAAAAAATCCTAGCTAAAAATCCAAAACATATTTAAAAATAATTTCTTAACCCTGTTAAGCCTGACATATTAATTGTTTTATTTTTTATATGGAACATTTATATATTTATTGAACCTTTAGACAAAATATGACATAAAGACTTTGCATATGTGTTCTACGTTGTTGAGTATCATATTTGATACACCAGGCTTTTATTGCTCATATAGTTTCATAATGTGAGAATATGAAGCTCACACTCGTGGAGGAAAACCAGACAAAATCTTTGATCATGTATAAGCCTTAGAAATTTGTATCAAATATGGTAGAGAAGGCTTTACAGTGTTAATTTAATATAATTTTTTTTATTTAATATACTGAATATATTGGGATGCATAAGCGGTTTCTTTATTACTTTTTGAAAATAAATAAATACATTTGCAGACATTGTGTATAGTGCATTTTCTGTATCAAACATTTCACTCAGAAAGAGTAAAAATACCAAAAGATGAATGGAACGCATTGTCTCCAAAGAGGGTTGAAGGGTTCAAGGTAAGAAAGTGGGAATTGCTTTCAAATAACACCTTTGAAGGGTGTAAACGAGTGTGGATGCATTTGGAGAATGTGCCTGGTGGTCCCACGGCAGGTCATAAAAGCAGAACGGGCGAATGAAGAAAGAAAAGACGGAATGTTTGTAGCTTAATTGCATGATGGGTAAGAAAAGAAGTTCCTGTGGGTGAGAGAGGCTGGAGAGGAACAGAACAGATGCATCAAGGGTATTCATAGCTGCTGGGGAGGAAGCTTAGAAGATCAGGACGGAGAACCAGCAGGGGGTGAGGGTTTATTCCAACATGATAGAGATGGGGTGCATATGTTTCCTCATAGATTTGCATGCATACTGTGACATACATCCTGAATGAAGCACATGTTAGTGTTCTCACCTTCAAAACCTGCTGAATCTGTTCCTGGTGCTCGGCATCAATGATACGATCCACATACCACTTCAACACACGGATCAGATCCCTGCAGACACAATCCGTGAATATTAGACATCAGGAACAAGAAAACGATGTTTGTTAAAGTTTGCCGTTTATGTCTGTATGTTGTACATTTCTGTTTGTCCTGCAGGGAACACGCATTTCACAAATTATTCATAGGCAGTGCTCAAGATTTTACAGAGCCTCTAAAATAACATCCGCAGGGAAAGGAAGAATGTTTGCATGCCCACGATACACTGTTCGATACCTTTATGTTCTTGTTTTTTTTTTTTTTTTTAATTCACTAGTTTTTATTGATAGAGAGGTGAAAGACCGCATCTGCAGATGAAAATCAACGCCTAGTTCATCATTGCAACTTTGGCCCCGCCCACTGGCGTGTTAGTGAGATGACGAGGAGAGAAGAGTGATACAGGATAGACTACAAATAACATTATCTTCCAAACGATCCTAAGCTAGGAATGTGGTTATTTATTTTCAACAATGTGAATGTCTCAGTTGAGCATTATTTATATGTATATGGTACATTTTCATATATGGTACACGTAAAAGGCTTTGCAAACAGCCTTTTACAATATGGACTCGACAGTATTGCCACAACATGTAAGTACCTGTGAATATATATATATTTTTTATAGTTTTTGTCTTTATAATATTATTAGTGTATTTTCATCAACAACAAAAACACTTGATAAGCAAGTTGTTCATCCTTGAACCTCAAATTTAAAGTATTCCTGCTCATGCACCAAACAGGTTTTGTAAAGTTTAGGAACCGACCCCTAGAATCAGAGGGTTCTGGCCGATTGAATGCTGTTCCAAGATCAATAAAGGTCCTTAACGGTTCACTGTATCCCATGAGAAGTCTTAAACACTCAGGCGTTGAAAAGTCTGAGATATTTCAAGTGATGGTGACAATGAATCAATGGAGTTAGAGAGCACAGGTCTTCATGAATAATTAATGCAGCCGCCAGGAAACTTTGTAAATAGACTCTGGTTTAATGGTCTCTGTTGCCATTCAAAACCCATTAAAATAGTTTAAAACGTCCTTAGGGTCCAATCCATCAAGATCTGTCTGAGAAGGATAGTGCGTGTAAAGGTGTACATATATTCACAGTCTGTGGGCAGCATCTACAGTGGGTCAAAATCTTGGAAAACCTGGAAAAAAAATACTTGAAGAAATAATAGAGAGGATAGTTTACTTTTGGTTATTATATTTGGCTACGTTGCCTAATGCAACATTATTTTTTAAAGTAAATGTTGTGATTAATTACAAATGGGGAAAAAATAATTGGAGGAAAACTGGGTCTTTTATGTGCCTCTTGTTGGTTTTGGAAGCCCACGAGAGTAATTTGGCCATAAGGAGAAAAATGTTAACATTCCCAGCATGGAATTGCAATTAATGTCAGCCAGTGTAATACCAGCTCTCATCCCCCCCTAAAGATTTCACTTAAAATCCAATTAGATCTTAATTAAACACACTGTAACACCTCATGTTGTGATTGTGATAAAATCAACTTCCTTGAAAATAATCCAACCATAATCAAGAGTAATCTTTTTATATATTATTTATCCGATTTATTTTCGCCAAGATCTGACTGTTAATATGAATCTATTAGGTGAACTACACAGCCTTCAGTTCAGTTCAGTTTGATTAGATTCAGTTGTGTTCTGTTCAGTTCAGTTAAATTCACTTGTGGTCAGATTCAATTTGATTCAAAATGCTCTGTTTGATTCAGTTCCATTCAGCCTTGTTCAGATCGATTCGATTCAGTTTAGTTTTGCTTGACTCATTGTTTGGTTCAGTTCAGTTCAACTTGTTTCTGTTTAGTTCAATTATGAATTTAAATCTGTTCAATTAGATTTGATTCAGTTGTGTTCTGTTTGATTTAGTTTTGAAGTTCAGCTCGGTTCAGTTCAGTCTGTTCTGTTCCATTGATTCAAATCTGTTCTGTTAGATCTGATTCAATTTCTATATCTAGATTGTGCCATAAATGACTAATGTAATACGGACCTCTTATTTCATGCTACTTAGCTTTGCAAATGTGAATATATTATTAAGTGACCTCGACTGTTTATTCACTAGCGATAACAGCAGTAATCGCCCTGGCAGCCTCAGCTACATTTACTTAAGATACTTCAGGATTACTGACACACAGTTTGAACCCAGCGGCTCTGTTTTTCACTACCCTGAGACAAACAGACCGTCATCGCCACAGCATCCATCCTGACTGCAGATTAACCTTAGTGTGTCTTTGAGCATGCTGGGAGGCACAGCGCAGTGTGAAAATGTATGTGAGTGTGGTAACAAAGCACATACCATTAAACCGCAAATAGATAGACTATGAAAAAAAGAAACACTGTCTGAAATCTATAGGGAACATATCAAGTGGGATTTTCCTGGCTCTTTTGAAATATAATCGTTTGAAATACTATGTAAACATAGGCCAAATGCACACAATGCAAAATATTTTTAAAAAATGTAAACATACACTTAACGTGCACTGCAATTAAAAAAAAAAAAAAAAGGTAAATTTAAAAAAAGAATAATAATAAAATAAAAATGGCATCAAACCTTTTTAAGAAATGTAAACAAACATGTACACAACACAAAATAAAATAGTATGAATGAAGGCATCACAAAATTATAAGAAATGTAAATATAAAAAAATATCTACTTAAAGCCACAATATGTCATTTTTTGCTGGTAGAGGTCGCTTATTCAAAACAAAGGCATAGCTTTTATTATGCCGCAGACGACCGCTTCTGCTTTTTTTGCTCATGTTTCCATGGTTTCTACTTAAATAATCTACAAAATAAACCGGAATTCGAGGGTAACGCGGGTATGATGTCATTGATAGGTGACGCATGTACACAATCCGTGTCCTGGTTAAAATTGCTTATATCTCTAGATTTAAACATTCTTAGAAACATTTGGGAAAATGTAAGTATACAAGTCATTGTTCTAGTGGTTTTTGGATATATTTTAATCCAAAAATCTTACATATTGTGCCTTTAACAGCAATGTAAACACACTTTGCCACTGGCAAAATGGGCTTTCAACAAAACTTGGTTAAAAGTAAACAGGCAAAAAAAAAAATGGTGCTACCAGACTAGAGAAAACTGAAAAAAAAAACCTTTTCTAGGAAAACGTTAACACCCATAATGCACTGGGCATGTTGCTGTCCATGTCCACTTCCACCAGTCTCTTACAGACACACTTGACCACTGTCAAATACCACCTTGCTTCAGTAGGAAATATTGACTTACAATACTAGCAAACTTTTAGTCGTAACAGTGTCAACTTGTATTGTTTCCGGGTGCAAGAATTCAAAGAGTAAAGTGGAAGTGAGTTTTGGTTTCCAGTGAAGGATCCAGCGCATTGTAGGCAGTGGCTAAAGGCTGCAAAGAACTGTAAATACGGAGAGAACACTGCAACAAAAAATCAGAAAATACTCTGTGTTTGTAGTCAACATTTCAAACTGGATAACCACGAACACAGTGTTGTAGGCCAAACACAGGGGGGAAAAACTGAAAGAAACTGCTGTTCTGTCTCGAAGCAAAACACTGTCACATACAGCTAAGAAAGCTGTTGCCATAGTGTTTTATTTTTACCATAATGCGGTTTAAAAAGTAGACATAGCACAATACAATTTTCATTGATAAACCCAATCATCCTCTGTCAATACGAGTAAAAGTCTGCCGGATGACACGTTTTGCTGACAATAAATGTGAATCTCTCAGTCCAAGTAACACAGGGAACAAGTAAACTGTTCATTTACATATACTACTGATATTGTAACAATATAAAGCAGGTTGAAAATCAGAAGTTACACTGGAATGCAAAATAAAATGAAACAAAAAATTATAATAAAGAAGAAACAGCATTACACGGGATACGGGACAGAAACACGGCACAGCATTATGGGAACTGGGTGACGGGAACAGTGCGAAAATGAGTATTTTGCAAGCCGCCCACATCCACCTCAGCTTTGACATGATGCTCCACACCTCAGTGCGTTACAGAAGAGAGACCACATCACTGCCCACACACACACACACACAACACAACGCCTCATTACTGACAGACAGCACGGCCAGAACACACCGCACACACACAGAGAGAGAGAGAGAGAGAGAGAGAGAGAGAGAGAGAGAGAGAGAGAGAGAGAGAGAGAGAGAGAGAGAGAGAGAGAGAGAGAGAGAGAAAGCAGAAAGTGTGTGTGAAAGTGTGTGTGTTAAGGAAGAAAAAGCAAAAATATTAGGAGGAAAGAATGAGGAGCGTCAATCTATTACACATTATACATTCAATCTGAAAACCCCTTAATATTTGCCATCAGCACAAACACACATTACCTTCCTGACCACACATACAGGACAAAAACTGCATTGTCAGTAAAACGAAACAGGTTATGACAGATGAAAGCAAGACTACGCTGTGCTTTGGGCTTGACATACATCTCCCTCTGTGCTGGGAGGACCTGCAAATTCGGAGAAACTCCACAGGTTACAGTATACAAGGCCTGGAGCTCAACATAAAAAAACCTTTCATCTTTCTACATTACCAAACGCAACTCTCTCCAAAGCATGACCCACTATTTCAACTGAACACCACAAGAGCTCCAGTATTTGTTTTGAAACTCATACAATTCTCGAATGCATAATTTTTACTTGTGTAGCCTGTTTACTAGGGCTGGGAATTGCCATAGACCATAGACCTTAATTAATTGATTCGATATTGCATAATATTTAGCTGCCATTTTGATATACGTATATTGTGATTTCTTGTATGTTTAAGTATTTAAATACTTGAAATATTATTAAAAAATAATCTTAAATAGATCTATAGCATATAAATAATCTGGCATCTTAAATACGTGCGCTGCATTTTCTGCGTGAAATGTCACAAGAGACATGAACACAGCGATCAAAGACGTCAGTCAAGCGCCTGTTTACATAGAAAAACAATGCAAAAGAAGTGCAATGGAACGAAAAAACATTCTGTGCGATAGGATAATGGGTTTTTTTATCGGTTACGATTTAAAAATCGCGATGTGTAACTGAATGTTTTTTTCCCCCACCCCAAATGTTTACCTGTAGGACAGGGCACCAGCGAAGTGGTTCTCGATGTAGTTGTCCATTACAGGCTTGAAGAGCTGAAATTTGCTGTCCTGCAGCAGATTTATAACGTGCACCTGAGGAGAAAAAAATAAATAAAATCGACACCTCAGTAAGGTCGTAAGCTAACTTTAGCAAAAATATCAACATAATTTATGCGAATTAAGTGCTTTTGAATTCCTATCAGAGTTTATTTTCCAATACTGTTCAGCAGATTGCCAAATCAGTTTCCGAATCACCTGCTAGCGTACCAATCTTTGGTGAATCAATTGTTTGGCAGATTAATCACTGATGTATCAAGCACTAGCGAATTAACAATTGCTGAATCAAACACTGGCGAATCAACCATTTCATATCAGCAGATGACGAATCAACCACTAAGGAATTAACAATTTGCAAATCAATTGTCAACATATCCAGTGGTGAATCATTGATGAATCACCTGCTGACTGTTGGGTGAATAAACCATTAACAAATACAAATCAATCATTTAAGAATCAATCACTGGTTAATATGTTGACAGTTGATTTGCAGAAAGTTGATTTGCCGATTTAATAATTGATGATTCAATTACTGTGCATCAAACATCAACATATTAACCACTGGTGAATCAACCATTGTATGAATCAACCACTGGTGAATCAATCATTGTATGAATCAATCACTGGTGAATCAATCATTGTATGAATCAGCCACTGGTGAATCAATCATTGTATGAATCAGCCACTGGTGAATCAATCATTGATGAATCAACCACTGGTGAATCAATCATTGTATGAATCAACCACTGGTGAATCAACCATTGTATGAATCAACCACTGGTGAATCAACCATTGTATGAATCAACCAATGGTGAATCAACCATTGTATGAATCAACCACTGGTGAATCAACCATTGTATGAATCAACCACTGGTGAATCAACCATTGTATGAATCAATCATTGTATGAATCAACCACTGGTGAATCAACCATTGTATGAATCAACCACTGGTGAATCAACCATTGTATGAATCAACCATTGTATGAATCAACCACTGGTGAATCAACCATTGTATGAATCAACCACTGGTGAATCAACCATTGTATGAATCAACCACTGGTGAATCAACCATTGTATGAATCAACCACTGGTGAATCAATCATTGTATGAATCAATCATTGTATGAATCAACCACTGGTGAATCAACCATTGGCCCTGTCCCAAATGGCACCCTAAACCCTCATGGTCTTCCTCTGAGTCCGCACTTTCACGACGTAATGCCGCTTTGACTGCCGGGAAGAAGTCCGCTGAGGAATCTGCACCAGTGCAGGCTCGGCAGAAGTGCGCATCGAGAGTGCATATCAACCTCACGAGCACCCTTCTGACACCTAAAATGACCAATGGGACACCCTGTGGTCTCGTGGACTTAACAGACACGCGCACGCAGCGGCCATTGTAAGTAGACAAGACCAAAAGCGCACATGAAGTGTGCCATTTGGGACAGGGCCTACGATGAATCAACCACTGGTGAATCAATCATTGATGAATCAACCACGGGTGAATCAATAGGTGTGTTCAACGTCGGCTGCGGCTGGATACAACTGATCAGCGAGAGTAGCCGCGTACAGGTGGGGAGGAGCTGCAAACGGAGACGTGAAGTCAGACACTTTCTGCTTCCCGCAGTGACGCTCGCGCTGTGTTTGCATACTTTATCAGCTGAAGTGAAATAAATGCAATATTTGGCAATACACAGATGTTTCAGAGACATTATTGTCATGTAATACTTTATGTACTGCTTATACAGCGTGTGTTTGTACAAGAATAAAGTTCAACATATAATCCTACACTATCAATGAAGTGGGGTCTACATTTTTTATCAGTTTTATTTTGATAAACATGACAACATAACATCGCGACTACATGAAAGGAGGTTTTACTGTTATAAAAAACAGATTTGTATGCATTAGTGGAGCTGAAGGTTTTAGAATGAACACGAAACACGCGTGATCGCTGTCATGTGGTGAATCTGGCCAATCGTGGAACAGCTGTGTCGTCATCAGAGTCTGTTTAACCTCGTGCAGCTGCTCTGGAGAAACTGCACTGGCTGTATTAGCCGACTGCTCTCGAATCGCTCTCGCGGCACTTTGTTGACATACGTCACTGTCACGTGGCAAGTCGGACAAAATTTCTAACCGGCATTCACTGCTTCAAGTCAGCCGCCGATCGGTCTGCGCATCGCTGGGTGAAGTCGAACAAGCCTAATCATTGATGAATCAACCACTGGTGAATCAATCATTGATGAATCAACCACTGGTGAATCAATTTCAGTTCAAATTGTTTTATTACGAGAAAAAGAGGCTGTTGTGGAATGATATAAGACTTGAAACTAGCACAGCACTGTAGGAAATTAATTGCCCAAAACAATGATAATTTTTTTATAATGGACTGAAGAATGTAGCAATTGACCAATCAGAATCTAGTATTCCAGAGTGCCTTGTAAAAAGTAAAGTTATTGTATAAAACACTTCCCACGCAGCCAAAGAGAACCCTTCATCATGCAGAGTTTATTTAAAATGTGCTTTCTGATCTAGAAGTACTTTGTTCTGCCTGATATAAAGGGGATATGAGGACATGAGTTGGATTATAGCAAGAGAAGTCGAAGATGGATTTTATGAGTTGCTGTATTTTGGCATGTAACCGTGGTAACACAGTCGAGGAGAGATGAGGAAAGCATCTTGTACTTATTAACAGCAAGAAACTGTCTCCTTGCGGAGGATATGGATGAGTTTGTATGAGTTTGCAGTCAAAATATGTAGAGTATCTCTGGAAACTAGCATCGCAGTGTCTACATTTTATACATTCCCATTCACAGGTTTGAATAAAACATCACTCACCAGGCAGTCAAACACCTTTAGTCCATACCGCTGAGGACTCTCATCTAAAATCCCAAACAAGGTGTCCAAAGTGTCCTGTAAAAACTGTACAGAGAGAATCAAATGTTACAGAGACAAAAATATTTTTGGGGAAAGAATATATAATACTATTTCTGCAGTTTCAGTGGTAAAAGTTGCTGTATTTGGTTTATACCTTAACAATTTCAGTGCCATCAATGTCCTTGAGTTTGGAGAGGCAGTCAATGATTCTGTCCAGATTGACTCTCCATTTCAGCAGGTCCAACATTTCACCTGAAAACAACAAAAGAAACAACACACTTTTTTAAGATAAACTATTTAAATTGGGTTTCATTAATAAAGTGACTGAGTTAACAATTGCAGAATCACCTGTTAAGTGTATCAACCTTCAGTGAATCAACCATTGATGGGTCCATTAAACCATTTGCAGATCAAATGCTGCAAAAATCAACCACTACTGAACAACTACTGAATCAAACACTGGCGAATAACCAGGGGCACGTTCAAGTTCAAATCGGTTTGCTACGTTTTCATGTTTGCTGGAAACGGTGAGCAATGGGTTTGGGATTTTCTCTTGTTTGGTGGGTGTGTCAAATATGTCAGCTCAATCAGCAACAACATGTATATAAACCACGCGGTATTAAAGAGACACTGATTAATGTAAAGTCCCAAAAAGTCAGTGTGTTCCTTTAACTGGTACAAAATCAACCATTCACAAATCAACTGTAGGTGCATTAACCAGCATCATATGAACCATTGGTGAATCAACCTCTGGCAAATCAACTGGTCAAATGGTCTATGAACCTTTAAAGATGCCTTTCAAACATTTATACGTGATGGGACAATGCAAGAATAACAAAGGAATAAAGACATTCAACTCAATACTTACGCATGAGGTTTTGTCTATAGATTAATATAGCTCAAAGGTCTAGAGATTAATATAATCAGTCTCAAGCTTCAGGCTTTTTAAAGTTTAGCTGAGTATAGATGCAAAATAAACTGAATCTAACTTCGGTTCAGTGCCTTCAGTTAAATAACAGCCAGATGGCCGTTGATATGTGTGAAGTTGGGCGAAGGCACGGCACAGCCTCAGAGACACTGGGCGAACTTCCAAGGTCAACAGAGGCAGGTGTGGGCTCAGCCCGCTGTGATCTTCGGACCAAACGCAGACCTCTCTGTTTTCTGCCACTGTTACCATGACATTCACCTGCTGAAGCGCTCAGATCAATATATCACAATATCAAGGTCGTTATGCAGCGATGGGGCCATATGGCACAAAGACAAAAGGTATTTCTGAAATCACAGCTTTCCAACAGACTGGATTGGATAGATTTGAGATCATTTGGAACAGTTGACGGAGATGTTCATTTTTATTACAATAGACTATTTACTTGCTGGAAATTTTATCGGTTTTCTTCTTGATGCGTTTGTCCCAGTTCAGATTTAACTTAATTATTTCAAAAATTAGGTTTTATGGCATATTTTAAAGAGGAACTTTGTCTCACCATTCTGAGTGAGTTTAGTGGAGCAGAGAGATGACTGGATCCAGAAGGACTCTTTGCTGTTCTTTATTGTCTGGTTGTTGGCTGGCTGGAGGCTGGCTTTGGAAAATGGCAGTTTGAGGTATCGAGCAGGATCCTGAAGATCAGCTGTCTCTTCACACTGTTATGAGAGAGAAGTTCAAAGACAAGTTGATAACATACACACATACCATCGGGGTGATTTAGTATGAATGTTCAAATCGTCACACTTTTCACGTGTAGTCATTCACTTTTCATTCTACTATTTGCGTTCATAAATGACTGCATTGGAAACTAATTGTAAATGTATTTTTATCTAGTGGAAACGTTTGGCACTGCGTCCAAATATCATCTTACTGAAAGCTCATTTGTTGAGATATCAACCTCAAATTCGGAAAACACAACTTGTTTAGATTTATGGCTTTGATGTTCTCGCAATTTTAGAGTTAAATATGTTTTGCAAAAAATATATTTCATATAAAATGTAATCATTTTTCATTTTCATTTTCAGGTCTATGCTCGAAAAGTGGTTAACAGGAAATAAATGGATCATAATAATAACATTTACTACCAAAAAATACCCTAAAAATACAAACATTGTCAAACTAAAATATAGTTTATTCAATTCATTAAAATAAAAATAAATAAACAATTCTGGCATTTTTGACTGTCACAAGAGCAGCACCAGAGGGTTAATGATGCCAGAACAATTCATTTTTGGTTGTGTAGCTGGGATTTTGACCTCACAAACATTCACTGATAATAAAAATAATGATAATAATACTCAATCATATTATTTTATATTATATAATAATAAGATTCATACACTTAGAGACATTCACCTTGTGGACAATGAGTTCATGCGTCCCATCAGGCAGCGGTCTACCATTGTCCTGCATCAGAGGGACAAACGAGAAGCCAAAAAGCTTCTTCTCACCCTTTTCCTTTGCTGCATGAACAGAGAGAACAGTGGTTATGTGAAATGAGTCAATAATGGGAAAGTCTAAAATCTCAGAAGGTGGAATAACAAGTAGACGTAAAATCAATTTTCAAGAAAAAAAAGTGCATGGTGAAGCATAGCAGAATCTTACTGGAGCAGTGCCTGAGCTCGAAGCGCAAGTGTGTGCCGTGAAACATCTCCAGAGGGATGGGCAGTTTGATCTGTTCGGTCCAGCGAGGGCTGTTACTGTGATACAGGACAAAAGAGCGGTGCTCATCTACTCCTGGCTCCCCGGAGCCGCAACAAACCAGACCCTGAGAAAGAGAAATGGAGAACATGAAACTGACCTTAACAACATTATTAATATTTCTAGTTATAATTGTGAACCATTCAACCTTGCATAATATTTTTAAGTAATCATGAATTGAAAATTATACAATAATTTTGTACATTTTGTGTCAAAAATTGAAAACAAAAAATGCTCTTTTAAGTAATTAAGTAATAAATTATAGTAAAATAAATATTATTTATTTAAAGTCATTTTATATAAATAATATTTGGAAAACATTTTTAATAAACTATATATACATATTTATATTATTTATTCATTTAATTTGACAACAAAAACATTTTGAAAACACACTGACAACTGTTTAAAAATAATTATTATTATGTGTCATTGTTGAAAAAAATCTAACAATTACATATAAAAATATAGCTGCAAGCAGCCATTATCGTGGCCAAGCGCAAAGAAGTAGACAAGACATGCCAAAATGGCTGGAAATGTCAGATCAACTGCAGCAATGAACAATTAAAGACCTATTAAGGTTATTTTAGGCAACTATACGATAAATACGAACAATAATAATTATTTATTGATTTATCACTTTCAACCAATAGGTGGCACAGTTACGAAATTGATGTGGTGTGGTCAGAATAAGGGAACAATGACACTTGCAAAGAATGGTGTCAATATATCAAAGCAGGGTGTCAATATAGTGTCAATATGTCATTGCAGATATATAGCCTCAAGAGGCCTTTTCAGTGTGACCACATGGCGGTGCTGTTTTGAAACCTTTTAAGTACCTTAAAGGCATGGTGCTAATGGCACATACCAAGTTTCGTAATGATCCATCAATTCATTTGTAAAGTATAGCATTTTATATCATAATACTGCATTGTAGTCAATGGGAATTACATGTTTTGTTCTATTATAGCGCCAGCTATAGACACCTGACTTTGATTGGATTTTACACCCCCTTGCTATCAATATTTTGACATTTGGGCATAATCGTTCAACTATCGACCTATGTTTCCGAACTTCTGACGCTGGTTTCGTCTCGATCGGACTAGCGGTTTCGAAGATATCAGCTAACGTTTTTTAAGCGTTAAATTACAACGCTGCACAAACCATAGACCGAAAACTAGCAAGTCTGGTATTGTTGGACTTGGCGAGGATTCAGGAGACAAAAAAAGTTACTCCCATGAAAATAAGTCAAGTTCACTCAAAGTTATAAGCATTTGAGAAAAAAAAAAAATCCACTAGGTGGCGGTGTTTCGAAACTTCTTGGGCTCATTCAGGGCATTGTGTTGATGACCCAAATCGAGTTTCGTAACAATCCGTTCATATGTTCATAAAATACAGCATTTTAGCACATAATTCAAAATGGCCGACTGCCAAAATGGCCGATATGGTAAAATTGAATCAGACGACTTGGCATGCCGTCCCGAATCTAACAATACCACTTTTATGATTTTTGGACAAACGGTTCAAAAGTTATAAGCAAAAACAGCCATTTTTTGTATCTCCGGACCAGTAGGTGCCGCTGCGTCGAAACGCTGCATGTTGCCTAAAGTCATGCTTGTGATGACGTGTACCAAGTTTGGTTTGAATATGATAAAGTGTTGCGGAGATATTCCTTTAAGTGTGTTTTTGCAACCGCTTCATAAAATTTGTTTGCGCGTTTATCAAAAACGATTTAACGAATCAACTTGATTTGCAAGATTTTTTGTCAGCATGGTCTGAAGATGATCTGGCTCAATTTTTGGGCAAATCGGATGAACCGTCTAGGACGAGTTCGCAAAAGTAGGAAAATTCAAAATGGCGGGAAAATTATTATGACGGATGTCAATGGTCAATGGATGTCAATGCAATGGTGCATTCGAATCGTCTTGAGCCAATGAATCAGAGGGAAAAAGAATTTAGTTTCTAGCCCTAATGGTTCAAAGGTTATTAGCATAAACAAGAGTCAAATTTGACTGATGGTGGCGCTAGAGGGATTGAGTTAGAGACTCCAAATTTGCTATGGTGACTTTTCAGACTGTCCTCTATCGGTGTGCCAAATTTCACAACTTTTTACCATACGGTTCTATGGGCTGCCATAGACTTTGTGGCGGAAGAAGAAGAAACGGAAGAAGAATAATAATAATAGGAACGGGAACGGTTTCAATAGGTGCCTTCGCACCTTCGGTGCTTGGCCCCTAATAAACAAAATCATTTTTCTGCTGATGTAATCAAGAACTTATGGGCAGGGAAAATAATTACTAAAATTACTATTTAGATTTATAATATATATAATTATTATTTTTTAAATAATGTATGAATTACTGCTAAATATTCTCTTTTACTCAGAAAAAAATGTCTCATTACTGAAGTTTAATGTTTTGAATGATGGTTCACAAGTTCAATGCATATATTTCTTTGATAAAATACACTTCTACTTCAAGACAAGAGGAATAGTTTTTTGTTTTTTTTACAAAAGTGACACAAAGTTGAACACATATTAAGATAATAAAGTGGATGAAAAGATTGAAATAATACATCTGAAAACTGAAAAGTGAGATAGACATATTTATTCATTTATACACAGGAAACAAATGACATCCAGTGATGGTTCTCACCTTCAGCAGCTGCCCATCACCTCCCAACAGATAGACGGTGACTTCCACATTACGTGCCACACTTTTTCCACCTTTCTCAAATTCACCCTTCTCAAGGGTCACATACAGATCATTTCTTACTTCACCTGCAGAATGAAGATAACTGTATCTCATAAATCGTTTTCGACCAGAACAGCACTTTCAGGCGGTTATCAGGTGTTGAAATCAACCTATCAGGAGAGCTTGCTGAAAATGGAGTTGTTTTTTCTATTGTGTGCTGATACATTGATAAGTGACCATGAACATGACCATGTTTGTTTACAATGTATTTCAATACTTTTGTATGTATTTATGTAAGGCACATTCCATTAAACACACAGTAAATACTGTACAATCTATGAAGGACGACAAAACTGTTTCTTTTGGCAATCCACACTTTTAGTCAATACATTTCACCTCCTCAGAGATGTTCAAAACATGTCTAATTACTCTGTCAACACATGGGGCTCAAAGGTGCTTCATGGCCAACTGAGGGTGTGAAAGCAAATATCAAATAAAATGTGGCCAAACCAATGCATTGTGTAATAAGAGAACATTTTTTTCATTAATAACTCCCACTGCTTTTTCTCTTTAGTTGTGTATGTATGTACGTTCATTATGTGACAGCGAGCAAAACAAGAACATCCTGTAAAATCAATCAGATTTTGTACAACATTGACTTTTTTCAGACTGCTATATTTAGTAGTAGTGCCTGTGTTATATTATGGTATAAATGACACTGTTATATCTCAAAGTTCATGGTAATTCAATAAAAAATATTATTTTGCTCCTGTAAAACCTCTATTCACACTGCAAAGCAATTAATTTACTGCATAATGATGACACAATTAAACCATTACTACAGATATCACAGAGCAGCCACATTACCTTATGATGATGTCGTTAAATGACAAAAGATATCGTAAAACTAGAGCTTTAATTTGCATAAGTGGTGTAAAAAGGCAGCATAATGACAACAAAACGTGATTATCCCACCTGGAATGATGATATCGGAGAAACCCAGCCTCTTGGTAATGGAGACGTTGCGGGTGAAAAGACGCATGTAATCCTTACGAATCTGCTCCATATCCCCGTGTAGGAGCTGAAGAGAGACATTAAGGCCTACAAAACAAACACAAGCGCATTTTAATGAACCTTTGCGGTAACATCTGACAATACTGTAACATGTGAGTCCATGACAGGACAAAAACAGCTGGTTAGTAAACATAATCCTAACAGAATGTGTATTATTCGATCACACTTTATTGGGTCCAGTTTAAATAGTTTCACTACTTATAATACTTACCAGCATTTTATTATGAAATATAAACGCAAATCTCACAACAAAACATTTCCTATGAATACTGCTTTTCATCCTTCCCTCGGGTCATTTTGACCCGAAAATCTTTTTTTTTTTTTTCCAAAATTGAGTTTTCATCGAAGTGGACCAAGACCTCAGGACTTGAACCACGAATACACAAAACTATTCTGGATTCAATGAGTTTATGTGGTTGAAATTTAAAAAAGTAACAAATCCTTCCCTCACAGGTCAATTTGGGGATAGTTCACCCAAAAATAAAAAATTGTCGTCATTTATGTTTTTAGTTGTTCCAAACCTGTATTCTTTCATCTGTCACCAGACAGTTGATGGCAGCCACTGACTTCCATAGTAGGAAAAAAAAATACAAATGGAAGTCAATGGCTACCGTCAACTGTCTGGTTACCAACATTCTTCAAAATATCTTTTTTTTTATATTCAACTGAAGAAATAAACTCATACAGGTTTGGAACAACATGAGGGTGAGTAAATGATGAAAGAATTTAAATTTGTGGGTGAACTATCCCTTTAACTTAAATTTTTCATGGGGAAACAACAGCACACACATCAGTACACAGCAAAAACCCCAGTGTTAAATTAACACTCCTCAGAGTTTATGAGAGTCCACACTCAAGAGTGTTAAAAAAACCTCTGAAGCAGTGTTAAAGGTAATGAGATAATTAAGTGATTAATTGAATGATGACTGAACATTAGTGATGAACACATACTTTTAACAAGCGAAATCAGTGAAGGACACTGAAGGACAATAAAGAACATTTGAGGTCAGGAAGTACGGTCTGGACTTGATCTGTTGTGGAGCAACTGTGCTTGAACCAGAGCTGTTCAGACCAATCACATTGTCAGGGTGGGCTTTATACGATGATGGACAGATGATCAACAGCAAAGTAATCATCCACGTCACCAAAGAGCGCTTGGGTTGAATTCGTTCTAATCCTAAACGGAGAACTTGTTTGTATATGCATTCTACTTCACTATTTCTCTCAAAAATTATGATTGTGTTGTATCCTTCATTTTTTTTTACAACACCGGCAAAGAGCTTTTAAACTCATCTTCTTCTTCTACTTCTTCCAGTGTGCGTGCAGTTGAGTTCTGTTGACAACTATCTGTCGCTCAACATACATCACTTACTGCGTTGCTCTGATTGGTTGCCGTTCTATCCAATTGAGTGCAAAGGCATTTTCTTTCCTGGTTTGGTTGAAACACGCCCCAATAAATCACAGCCCAATGGAGCAGAATCAGACTCATATTCTGACTAGAATCTGAGTATGACGACGTCAGGCTAGTGTTCCACCACACTTAATGACAAGCATTTCTCTGCCTCCCTCATTTATACTACTGATGAAAGCCAATGATTCTGACATCTGTGCACTAGATTTACACTTTAAAGTCACAACTCTCTTTGAAGAAACACTTAGTTTTTTTTTGTTTTTTGAGTAATTTAAATCACAAAGCCAAGCTAGAAGTTGAGTTCTTACAGATGGAAATTTCGCCCATTCCCATTCCTTCATTTGTCTGAATGACTTTCATCTCAAGTGTAACCCTGCTGTTCATTTGCTGAGGGACATGGCCTGTGGTTTAGATTGAGAGAAACTGCATAATCTCCTTCCTGCTTGATCGGCTTTTTGACTAACACAGTTTTTTTTATCTGGCCCTCTTCTTTCTACTTAAGTCTCTGAGGTCTTCCTCAGGCTCTTCTGCAGGAAAACTGTCTCATACTTCACAAACAACAGATATTACAAGTGCATTCTGGGTAATTTTTCAGTTTTGGGTTGCATAGATGAGGTTTGATGGGTTTATAAGCTCTGGAAGCATCATGGCTTCATTATGGTTTCGTAATGTATTCAGAGTAAGCTGCCCACACGAGTGAAATCACCAGCAGTCCATTCATTTTGAAACCACTTGCGAGATGATGCACACCAAGATTGCATAACTACTACTCCACCACCTCCACAAAACATGGCATCAACAACACAACACAATGCACTCAGAGACCCCCACTTAGTCTTACTTCTGTTTGCCTATTTACACCTAAAACGAACATTGTTGTTCCTTTTTTTTCCTGTTAGTATTTTAACCCAGCAATAAAATCAATAACAGTAATTTGGCTTTTATCCAAGCGATTAGCTAGAAGCACTGGCGATTTGCTCATCAAATCATCTCAAGTGACAACAATGACATGAAAAGGGTCAACTGCTCTCGGTGCACGCGATCAATATGAGGTTCTAGCTCACACTGATAACCAATGTGTGTGTGACTCATTAATAGCTACTAACGGTCATCGGTTAAAAAGATTTTAGTGTATTTAGTGTACACTCATTTAGTGTAACTGAATGACTCCAGATGACTGGATCGCATTTACCAGCAGATTGAGATCAGCTTCAGATCTAGCTAAATGAATTACAGGTCTGTGTGGAAGATAGTATGGAG
Organism: Romanogobio albipinnatus; assembly: GCA_023566225.1. NCBI lineage: Eukaryota > Metazoa > Chordata > Actinopteri > Cypriniformes > Gobionidae > Romanogobio > Romanogobio albipinnatus. The sequence goes on along the minus strand of CM042262.1, from coordinate 19,934,331 downwards.
ACATCTATAAAGCCCTATTCGGACGGGATTATTTTTTACAAGTGTAGATGGAGTAATGTAATTTTACCACGGGACGTCTGTAATATTAATTGCCAATTTGCACAGGATAAGAAATCTCAGTAAAACTAGCAGAAGTGGGAGGGGTAACTCAAATTACTCACAGCCAACTCCTCCCTGTCGCCATGTGCGTATTAAATTGCTTCCTGATATCATGTGCGCAAACACATATAATCTATATATAATCTATATATAACAGTTAGGTGACTTTGTGCTTTGTAACTTTGCAGACCTTTTTCATGCTCAAACAGTAACATTACACACTAAAGAAAGCTGAAAATATAAAAAAGCATAATAGGTCCTCTGATTTCACACTGGCTGACCTTAATGATTTTTTTAACTGGTGAACGATAAAACTACAGATATTTTTTTAAATATATTTTCATTGAAGTAGAAGCTTGAGCCATATCTAAAGATCAGAATATCATAGAGACTCTTTTGACTTGGGCTAGTAAACAATTTCCAAACAAACATCGTAGCTAACACATACTGTAGCAACACGCTTTAAAACTGCAGCTCTTTGAGTCATACAGACGTCATAAAAAACAAATGCGGCTGAATAACAGCTCTGCTCGGTCTCTCTGTTGAATTGAATTGGTGTATACTTTGACTGCAGGCTTCTTCTGCTGCTCAGAACCTGTTGCTAGGAGAGAACCCAGCATTTCTCTGTAAAGAATTCTGCTATTTATATCTTAAGAGCAAGAAGAAAAGAAATTCTGCAGCATGATTTGGTACGATTTGAATACTTCAATTAAATGGATCACTTGGTTCAGAAAAACGCTGTTGCTATGACAGACAAAATGTTCTTTAAAGGGGCAGTTTACCTATAAAAAAATGGAAATTCTGTGAGTCTTATGAAGTTGTATGAAAAATGTGTGAGGAACAGACTATCATTTTGAAATTTCTCCTATTTTTTAAGAATGTCATACAGGCTTGGAATGAAAATGAAAGTGTGGGAAAATGAGCTTTCAAACTTTTTTAACTGGTGTCTTCCCTTTTGCCAAATAGGTTGGAAAACTTCAACACCCATAATGCACTGGGCATGTTGCTGTCCAAGGCAACTCCCACCAGTCTGCTATGGAAACTCTTGACCAGAGTCAAATACCTCCTTGCTTTAGTAGGAAATGCTACTTAGCAAACTTTTAGTCGTAATGGTGTCGACTTGAATTGTTCCCGGGTGCAAGAATTCAAAGAGTAGTGGAAATTAGTTTGTTTCGGTTTCCAGTGATCTTAAATATAGACAGAACAAAGCGATGGAAAAATCTCCATATTTGTGGTCAACATTTCAAACTGGAAGACCATGGACATAGTGTTTTAGGCCAAATAGAGGGGAAAAACTGAAGTAGACATAGTACGAAACAATTTTCAGTGCTACATACAATAAATTAAATACTGTTAATAATCCTCTGTCGATCCGACTGTCTGTGGGCGGGGATACGAAAATGCTGAAGTATAATCTATAGAAAACCCTGGATTTGTCAAAAGTCTGACAAATAAATGTGCCAAATTACATGGACAAAGAGTAAACATTGTTAATTTACAGTGAGGAAAATAAGTATTTGAACACCCTGCTATTTTGCAAGTTCTCTCACTTGGAAATCATGGAGGGGTCTGAAATTGTCATCGTAGGTGCATGTTCACTGTGAGAGACATAATCTAAAAAAAAAAAATCCAGAAATCACAATATATGATTTTTGAACTATTTATTTGTATGATACAGCTGCAAATAAGTATTTGAACACCTGTCTATCAGCTAGAATTCTGACCCTCAAAGACCTGTTAGTCTGCCTTTAAAATGTCCCCCTCCACTCCATTTATTATCCTAAATTAGATGCACCTGTTTGAGGTCGTTAGCTGCATAAAGACACCTGTCCACCCCATACAATCAGTAAGAATCCAACTACTAACATGGCCAAGACCAAAGAGCTGCCCAAAGACACTAGAGACAAAATTGTACACCTCCACAAGGCTGGAAAGGGCTACGGGGAAATTGCCAAGCAGCTTGGTGAAAAAAGGTCCACTGTCTGAGCAATCATTAGAAAATGGAAGAAGCTAAACATGACTGTCAATCTCCCTCGGACTGGGGCTCCATGCAAGATCTCACCTCGTGGGGTCTCAATGATCCTAAGAAAGGTGAGAAATCAGCCCAGAACTACACAGGAGGAGCTGGTCAATGACCTGAAAAGGGCTGGGACCACCGTTTCCAAGGTTACTGTTGGTAATACACTAAGACGTCATGGTTTGAAATCCTGCATGGCACAGAAGGTTCCCCTGCTTAAACCAGCACATGTCAAGGCCCGTCTTAAGTTTGCCAATGACCATTTGGATGATCCAGAGGAGTCATGGGAGAAAGTCATGTGGTCAGATGAGACCAAAATAGAACTTTTTGGTCATAATTCCACTAAACGTGTTTGGAGGAAGAAGAATGATGAGTACCATCTCAAGAACACCATCCCTACTGTGAAGCATGGGGGTGGTAGCATCATGCTTTGGGGGTGTTTTTCTGCACATGGAACAGGGCGACTGCATTGTATTAAGGAGAGGATGACCGGGGCCATGTATTGCGAGATTTTGGGGAACAACCTCCTTCCCTCATTTAGAGCACTGAAGTTGGTTCGAGGCTGGGTCTTCCAACATGACAATGACCCGAAGCACACAGCCAGGATAACCAAGGAGTGGCTCTGTAAGAAGCATATCAAGGTTCTGGCGTGGCCTAGCCAGTCTCCAGACCTAAACCCAATTGAGAATCTTTGGAGGGAGCTCAAACTCTGTGTTTCTCAGCGACAGGCCAGAAACCTGACTGATCTAGAGAAGATCTGTGTGGAGGAGTGGGCCAAAATCCCTCCTGCAGTGTGTGCAAACCTGGTGAAAAACTACAGGAAACGTTTGACCTCTGTAATTGCAAACAAAGGCTACTGTACCAAATATTAACATTGATTTTATCAGGTGTTCTAATACTTATTTGCAGCTGTATCATACAAATAAATAGTTCAAAAATCATATATTGTGATTTCTGGATTTTTTCTGGAAATCTGGAGATTATGTCTCTCACAGTGGACATGCACCTACGATGACAATTTCAGACCCCTCCATGATTTCTAAGTGGGAGAACTTGCAAAATAGCAGGGTGTTCAAATACTTATTTTCCTTGCGGTATATATGTAACCCTGGACCAATAAAACAGTCATAAGGGGTACATTTTTTAAAATTGAGATTTATACATCATCTGAAAGATGAATAAATAAGGTTGATGTGTGGTTTGTTAGGATAGGGCAATATTTGGCCGAGATACAACTATTTGAAAATCTGGAATCTGAGGGAGCAAAAAAATCGAAATATTGAGAAACTCGCCTTTAAAGTTGTCCAAATGAAGTCCTTAGCAATGTATATTACTAATGAATTGGGATTGTGAGGATCTTACCTGTATTTGAGCCAATATGGCTGTATCGTGAGCTGACCTTCCTGATAATACTGTCATGGATTTGGTACCACTCACTCTCGGTGTTACATCTGTGAATATAACGCACCACAAGTTTACTATGTATTTTTAACCACTTATAATGAGGGCTGTGTGATATATTTGAATATGATTTTCCTGGCAATATGAAATGAAGGAAAATTGGGAACACAGCAATGATTATAATGCACTTTTCCCCCATGACTTTCACATCAAAAATAGAGTTAAAGCCATTTCACATCAAAAGCAAAACAAAAACCTAAAACGAGTAAAGAACGGTGATAAGAACTTGATAAGAATCAGTTCATTCTTTTAATAAGTAAATCAACTCAAACTTTCATTTGAATAACACAAATTAAATATAAATAAAACTTATAAATAAAAATAAATATTAAAATAAATACAAATAATATAAGTTATAATTTACAGTACGAAAAAAATCTGAATGGTGCATTGGTTCTAGTTGTAAATCGGCTAGAAATGGTATGTTCAATTTATTTAATCAATTATAAATTGATTAAATCGATTCACTGTTATTGAATGAATCAATTCAAAACTATTTAATAAAAATATATGTAGGCAAAAACATAATTTTACTGTAATTTAGTTAAAAAATGTTTAATGTGATTGCCTAAAAAGTGGTTTGGTCAAAAATACAGTATAAACATTTTAAGCCCTTAATATTTCAAACATTTCAGAGCAAATACACACATATATATATATATATATATATATATATATATATATATATATATATATATATATATATATATATATATATATATATATATTTTTTTTTTTTTTTTTTTTATTATATATATATATAATATATATGTGTGTGTGTGTGTATATATATATATATATATATATATATATATATATATATATATACACACACACACATATATATACATATATAAATTACTATGTCACCCAGTCCTAAAAAATGGATTGTACATTAATTAGCTTCATAAAGTCCCTTCAAAAAGTTAGGGTGTGATACTCACGAGTAGATCTTTAGCAAGTGATCATCCTTGAAGTCAGCTGTTAACAGGTCGGCCACGCTAATCACGGCACATCCGTATGGACGTTTGTACTGTGTGTTACTCACATTCTTCTTCTCTCCTGCGACCATTCGCCCTGCAAACACACACATTGTGGATCACACACTGCTTGTATGCAAATAAATACATATGCGAACACAAATATTTGTGTTATTTTGCAACATAAAAAGAGACGTTTTCTTTTTCTGCCTCAAAGAACACATAGCACTGTCACAAGATATAATGCGTAATGTGACACTTAAGCTTTACAGTCGTATCTTACCCAGAAACTCTAGCTGACGTGTCAGTTTTATGTTGCTCTTATGGCAGAATGATTAACACTTATAACTTATAATGACGCTTGTCATTACATAAGACATACTAATAATCGTTACACAACAAACACTTCCCAGTTCACAGTGACATGACTTACATACATGCAAATGAGCATTAATCTATACTGTAACATCACAGTTTTTGTACCGATGCAGGCCATGCATGTAGCGACGACTGCTACACAGACACAAAGGTGACGTTTACAGACAAAGACACCATCTTGGTCACATTTGACTTGTGGCCTGTCATTTAGCCGTTATAATACTGCCACAACTATTGATGTAATTTGATATAATCTCTCAGGAAGTGCACTATCAAGTTGTGAGACCCATATGACTCCTATGACAGGGTAATCTAAGGCATTATGACAGGTCACACGACGAGAAAAGTGATATGCATCCAATAGCTCTTACCTATTCTAAAAATATGAGCTACAACATACACATCTTTGCGAAGATCGCTACTTCCCAAATCCTTAAAAAAAGACAAATGATTCATTGAGCAGCATTTACTAGATTCCATGTACCAAACATTTCACTAAAACTCTTTTTAAAAGTTACTATTTAATCGATCAAAAATAAATCTGGAGAAATAAATCTACATTAGGGCTGTCAGTTTAATGTAATATACTGCTATTAAATACACAAAAACAATGCAATGCAATGCAAAAAAACAATAGTGATAAAAGAACAAAAAGATATAAAATAACTAACAAAGCAAAACCACAAGAGTACAAGAATTTAAGTATTTGTGTGTTCATGACATAATATCCTGATAAACAGCAAAACAAAACAATATTTTACAGATGATTTAAATGTCTTGCCATATTTATTATATACATTTGGCAGCAAATGTAAATGTTAAGAAAAAACACCTAAAATAGTTATTTTCTTCAAAAATTCTTGCTCAGATTCACACACAAAAAAATAAATTTTTGAAGAACAAAAAACTAGATTAGGGCTGTTTAAATAAAAACAAGGCAATGTAATGAAACAAAATAAAAAAAATAAAAAGAAGGAGCTAACAAAACAAAAAATAAACAAACTGACAAAACAAAACAAAAGATCTAACAAAACAAAAAAGATCCAACTAAAGAACTGACAAAAAACAAAAGAACTGACAAAACAAAACAAAAGAGCTAACAAAAGAACTGACAAAATAAAAAAACTAACAAAAGACCTGACAAAACAAGAGCTAACAAAGAACTGACAAAACAAAACAAAAGAGCTAACAAAAAAATGACAAAACAAAACCAAAGAACTGACCAAACAAAACAAAAGAGCTAACAAAAAACTGACAAAACAAAACCAAAGAACTGACAAAACAAAACAGTTAACAAAAAAACTGACAAAACAAAACAAAAGAACTAACAAAAGAACTGACAAAACAAAATAACTAACAAAAGACCTGACAAAACAAAAGAGCTAACAAAGAACTGACAAAACAAAACAGCTAACAAAAGAACTGACAAAACAAAACAAAAGAGCTAACAAAAAACTGACAAAACAAAACCAAAGAACTGACAAAACAAAACAGTTAACAAAAAAACTGACAAAACAAAACAAAAGAACTAACAAAACAAAAAAGATCCAACTAAAGAACTGACAAAAAAACAAAACAAAACAACTAACAAAAGAACTGACAAAACAAAACAAAAGAGCTAACAAAAAAACTGACAAAACAAAATAACTAACAAAAGACCTGACAAAACAAAAGAGCTAACAAAGAACTGACAAAACAAAACAGCTAACAAAAGAACTGACAAAACAAAACAAAAGAGCTAACAAAAAACTGACAAAACAAAACCAAAGAACTGACAAAACAAAACAGTTAACAAAAAAACTGACAAAACAAAACAAAAGAACTAACAAAACAAAAAAGATCCAACTAAAGAACTGACAAAAAAACAAAACAAAACAACTAACAAAAGAACTGACAAAACAAAACAAAAGAACTAACAAAAGAACTGACAAAACAAAATAACTAACAAAAGACCTGACAAAACAAAAGAGCTAACAAAGAACTGACAAAACAAAACAGTTAACAAAAAAACTGACAAAACAAAACAAAAGAACTAACAAAACAAAAAAGATCCAACTAAAGAACTGACAAAAAAACAAAACATAACAGTTAACAAAAAAACTGACAAAACAAAACAAAAGAACTAACAAAAGAACTGACAAAACAAAATAACTAACAAAAGACCTGACAAAACAAAAGAGCTAACAAAGAACTGACAAAACAAAACAGCTAACAAAAGAACTGACAAAACAAAACAAAAGAGCTAACAAAAAACTGACAAAACAAAACCAAAGAACTGACAAAACAAAACAGTTAACAAAAAAACTGACAAAACAAAAAAGATCCAACTAAAGAACTGACAAAAAAACAAAACAAAACAACTAACAAAAGAACTGACAAAACAAAACAAAAGAACTAACAAAAGAACTGACAAAACAAAATAACTAACAAAAGACCTGACAAAACAAAAGAGCTAACAAAGAACTGACAAAACAAAACAGCTAACAAAAGAACTGACAAAACAAAACAAAAGAGCTAACAAAACACTGACAAAACAAAACCAAAGAACTGACAAAACAAAACAGTTAACAAAAAAACTGACAAAACAAAACAAAAGAACTATCAAAGCAAAAAAGATCCAACTAAAGAACTGACAAAAAACAAAACAAAACAACTAACAAAAGAACTGACAAAACAAGACAAAAGAGCTAACAAAACAACTGACAAAACAAAATAACTAACAAAAGACCTGACAAAACAAAAGAGCTAACAAAGTACTGACAAAACAAAACAGCTAACAAAAGAACTGACAAAACAAAACAAAAGAGCTAACAAAAAACTGAAAAACAAAAGAACTAACAAAAAACTGACAAAACAAAACCAAAGAACTGACAAAACAAAATAGTTAACAAAACAAAAAAGAACCAACTAAAGAACTGACAAAACAACTAACAAAAGAACTGACAAAACAACTAACAAAAAAACTGACAAAACAAAACAAAACAAAAAAACTAAACAAAAGAACTGACAAAACAAAAGAGCTAACAACAAAAAAGAAACAACTAAAGAACTGACAAAACAAAACAAAAAAACAAAAGAACTGACAAAACAAAGGAACTAACAAAACAAAAAAGAAACAACTAAAGAACTGACAAAAAAACAAAACAACTGACAAAACAAAACAAGAGCTAACAAAAGAACTGACAAAACAAAACAACTAACAAACAAACAAACTGACAAAAAACAAAGGAACTAACAAAACAAAAAAGAAACAACTAAAGAACTGACAAAAAAACAAAACAAAAGAACTGACAAAACAAAACAAGAGCTAACAAAAGAACTGACAAAACATTAACAAAAGAACTGACAAAACAAAAGAACTAACAAAAGAGCTAACAAAACAAAAAAGAACCAACTAAAGAACTGACAAAAAACTAAACAAAATAACTGACAAATCAAAACAAAAGAGCTAACAAAACAAAAAAGAAACAATTAAAGAACTGACAAAAACAAAACAAAACAAAAGAACTAACAAAAGACCTGACAAAACAAAAGAGCTAACAAAGTACTGACAAAACAAAACAGCTAACAAAAGAACTGACAAAACAAAACAAAAGAGCTAACAAAAAACTGAAAAACAAAAGAACTAACAAAAAACTGACAAAACAAAACCAAAGAACTGACAAAACAAAATAGTTAACAAAACAAAAAAGAACCAACTAAAGAACTGACAAAACAACTAACAAAAGAACTGACAAAACAACTAACAAAAAAACTGACAAAACAAAACAAAACAAAAAAACTAAACAAAAGAACTGACAAAACAAAAGAGCTAACAACAAAAAAGAAACAACTAAAGAACTGACAAAACAAAACAAAAAAACAAAAGAACTGACAAAACAAAGGAACTAACAAAACAAAAAAGAAACAACTAAAGAACTGACAAAAAAACAAAACAACTGACAAAACAAAACAAGAGCTAACAAAAGAACTGACAAAACAAAACAACTAACAAACAAACAAACTGACAAAAAACAAAGGAACTAACAAAACAAAAAAGAAACAACTAAAGAACTGACAAAAAAACAAAACAAAAGAACTGACAAAACAAAACAAGAGCTAACAAAAGAACTGACAAAACATTAACAAAAGAACTGACAAAACAAAAGAACTAACAAAAGAGCTAACAAAACAAAAAAGAACCAACTAAAGAACTGACAAAAAACTAAACAAAATAACTGACAAATCAAAACAAAAGAGCTAACAAAACAAAAAAGAAACAATTAAAGAACTGACAAAAACAAAACAAAACAAAAGAACTAACAAAAGACATGACAAAACAAAAAATAAAAGAAATAACAAAACAATATTTTAAAGATGATTTAATGTCTTGCCACAAAAATATAATTTCTTAAATAAAATAAATTTGGTAGCAAATGTAAATTGTTGAGAAAACACATTTAAAATAGTTGGTTTTTTTTATTAAAAGATTCCTGCTCAGATTGACACAAAAAATACATTTTTGTTCACAATTAAATTAAAAACCTCACACATTTTCAAAATGTTCAGTCAAGGATATGTGTTCCACTCTGGAAACTATTTAATTGAAATAGCACCAAATCGATTTAATGCAACAACAAAAAAGCAAGCAAAATGGACCAAGGACACGCCCTTGGTCCACCTAGAAAAAGTCCATACTTACAACAAAGAGTGTGCACTGCCTCTCAGTCTTCTCTGGAGACTTAGGTAGCCCTTGCTTATTGAGGCGCACAAAGAACCTCTCACTGCACAAAGAGAAAGAGAGAGACGGTCAGGTTCACTACAGACACGCCATGAACCATAAGGAATCACAGCAAGACTGGTGAGAGCGTGAGTGTGTACATGTGCGTCCACAACTGCATGCGTTAGTGGGTTTCCTCTGACACTTGTGCTAGGTAATTACAAGGAGAAGCCCATTGAGGCTCAATATCTCCTCGATTCTCCTTCACTTTCACTAAGTGCCCTGGGGCATCACTCGTTCTGAATAATTTACAACGAGGAGGGGTGCCTGAACAGTACACTCCCTAACATGAGTGGCGAGAGAGAAGGAGGGAGAGAGAAAAAAAAAGAGACAGAAACCAATGAAAAATTCAACAAACACATCAAGGCCTTAGTTCCATCATGGATGTGAAACTAAAACATCCCTCAGGCTGATGTAGAACGGTAAACAGAAGCATTGACGTTGCAGTCGAAATTAATCCCAGATACTAGTTCCCAGTAGTGGCACATTCAACGCAATAGTCTGAGAGCGTCATGAAAATATACTCAAGGTAAATGCTGATGGACGACTGGTTGGGGTTGGAGACGTCTTTCAGACAGCTGGAAGGAATACAGTGATTCATAATTCATGAAATCGAGGTCAGATTGAAATTTCCGTGTTTTTCTGCTAGAAATGGTGGAATTTAGAGTCAATAGTGACAGACTTTTGTTGCATTCAAACTCACAACCTTTATGATTACTAACTCAAATGTTCCACAACTATGCATTTAAATATTTCAGCTGTTTGTGTTCATACAATGAATGTGAATGGGGTCCAAAACAAGGCAACATTGGACTTTCGCGTTCATTGTAAGGAAATGTTTTTCATGCAGGTTTAAAGGGGTGGTAAACCACGATTTCACTTTTCTAACTTTAGCTAGTGTGTAATGTTGCTGTTTGAGCATAAACAACATCTGCAAAATTACAACGTTCAAAGTTTAAAGCAAAGGGAGATATTTGCTTTTAAAGAAATCAATTTCTAAGGACTGCAGCAAACGGCCGCTAGGGACTACTAGACATTCCTCCAGGGTTGCTGACATCACCAGCCCCAATATTTACATAAACCCCTCCTCCGAGAATATGAAATAAGGGGGGGACGAGGCCATTTTGTATCGCCGCGGGGAATAATTGTTGTGGTAGGCTAGTTAGTAGGCTGGAGTGTTGTTGCCGCAATGCCGACGAAACGCTGTTATTTTCATCCGGATTGCAGGTCCACTTTGTTCAGCCTTCCTAGGGACAACATGTTATATGCATGTGTGTATGAGACAGAGGGGAACATGGTCGCATTTGCAGCAGATATATGCTGCCCATCATAAATCAAAGCACGAGACAGACAGGGGTCGGAGGAGAAGACCGGAAAATGTGACATAATGGGCAATATTCGTCTGTATTTGCAATACACGAGCCGCGGTTCAGCTGCGCGAGACAAACACTACAAGTGTGAATCATGCACAATGGGCGCGCGCGGCTCCCGCTGCACATTTCACAGAGGAAAGCTTCCACAATCTTCGCGAGATCAATGAAGGATTCGCACAACGGCTTGTCCTGAAATATGTATTTAAAAACAGAAGCTGTTTACGGGCCACAACCTGTAAGTATGATTTATTTTTCGTCGATGTGTTTTCCTGTAATAGTTTGTATTGTTGATTGTACGTTGTGCAAGGAAGTAAACAGATGACAACGCTGTTTGGCTCTGCAAACCAGTTTGTTAAATCCTCATTCATACTTAACGTTATCCGACAAACACCTAATGTTACAAACTTTTTAAAATCTCAACAGCGAACTTGGCATTAGTGTAAATTATTCTTTGATTAGAGCTTTTATGTATTGTTTATCTACAGGCATGCTAAACATGGTTCTGTGTTTGATTTGGCTACTATAGTAAAGCCAATGTTTAGTGTTCGTTTTGGGTTAATAGTTCTTGCGACAGATATTTGGCTATAATCGTTCTAAAAATACAAAAGTAACAGTGCCATTCAGTAGCGATCACTATAGATCCGCAGTCTTTACTCTTGAGGACTGAACAGATTGAACAGGTTCTGCTCGATCATCTTCACTAAAATGTTCTGGGTCTGATTCGGCCTCAAATTGGTATGGTTTTATAGACGGCATTGTTTCTAATACTAGCCAAAGCACAGGCTACCGGTAAAGGTAAAGGGCGTGACGTTTCCGACAAACGTGCACTAGGCGGTTAGCGAATCACAACACACTGGGCCAGCTAACCAATCTGAGCCCATTGCGTATTTTTGAGGGACCGGCTTCATACAACCCGGAAACCATCAGACCGTTTTTACAAGGAGGGACAGAGCAGTGTAGAATAAAGGTAAAATATATGAAAAATAATGCAATTTTTTAAAAACGATGCATGAACACATGTTACAGTGCACCCCATAAACACAATCAAGCCTTCGAAAGAATGTGTTTTGCCACCCCTTTAAACAATGTAAGCATGATTAAATTACACCATTTTTATGTAATTATGGGTGAATTAATCATACTTTAAATCCATTAAAGACATTTGGTTATCAAGGATCAGAATTGGCACCTGATTGGTCGCATTTCCCTGCTGTCATAGACAGAGAAGAAGACTTCCAACTCCTCCCCCAGGTTTGAGCTCATCATGCTCTTCATCTGAAGGAACAGGTGGTGCATACTGGCCTGCGGGGGAGCCTCGCGTCTACGATGACGTCTCTCCATCTATTTCAAAGAAAATATCATTACAATGACAAAGACATTTACAACAACAAGATCACTCAAAATTTCCATTAATTATCTAACAGTACCCCATCCCTACCATGTCTGCACATGCTATATCTTTGTGTAAGATACTAAATTTGTCTCTTGTTAACCATAGATATCAAATATAATAATTTTCATTAACGTTATTATGTTATACAAGATAAAAACAGACCATTAGCACTGTTTTTTTATATTTAAGCTTTGGATCTTTCCTTTGCTCTTCTGAAGAACATGTTGCTGAAAGATCCTTCAAAATGGCACTTAACCCTGGGGACGCCACATTGGTGTATTTTTTTCTTGCAGGGTGCACTCACTTCCTACTATCCACTCTGTAAACGCTCTCTCTTAGTCTAGTACATCCACACCCACATCTTGTTCTCTTTTGTTTCTTTCCTTCTTCCTTTAACCCCTACCCCCACACCTCTGCCCACCCATGGACCAGTGAAAACTGGGACACGTGTGGTCAGGGCTGCAGCTGAGAGAAAAAGAAAGAGAATTTTGTGAATTCTGACTACATTGAAGTTGTCTTACTAGCTCTCTTTTAAAAACCGTGTAAGGTAAGCAGCATTTTTAAGGCATTATAGAAACCTCCCGATACAAAGGCTTAACTTAATAATGCAGCCTACTAAGATACTTTCTTTTAACGGAATTCAAAAGCAGAACTACATGTTTCCTTCGCGTATAATTAAATTCCATAATGCAATAATCTGTGATATATATATATATATATATATATATATATATATATATATATATATATATATATATATATATATATATATATATATATATAAATAAATACATACATAGATCAAAATAATAAAATAAGGGTGTGTGCCATGTATATTTAATACTGAAAATAACTTCTTTTAAATAATTTATAAAAAATAATATGTATTTTTTTATTGAAATATTTAACAACAAATATATTAAAATAAATTAGGGCTATCAAACGATTAATCGCATTCAAAATAAAAGTCTGTGTTTACATTATGTATATGTGTGTACTGTGTATAATTATTATGTATATTTGAATACACACACATACATGTATATATTTAAGAAATATTTATTATATATACCCGTATAATAATTATACAGTACACACACATATCTTAT